>OY757940.1:19716491-19781491 GCA_963585895.1 Sepioteuthis lessoniana | reverse complement strand
CGTCATTAACAAATGCAGTTTAGTTTACTTATTTTTTGAACTGCTACTCATACATATATTTACAGATTAAATGTTGCCGAATGCCAAGTCGGCTAGGGCTATAGAATACACCGACTGCTGCTCTGCAGAGGAGTAGACCCCACCTCACTAACGAGTGTCCTGATGTGACATTAAACTGCATCTGATGGTGAGGCCCCACTCTTGGAACATTTGGGGATATGAAGTACCCTTTCATTGCCATCACTCTGATCCGGAGTGGTAGTACCTGTTAGGGTCCTATCTATGGATCTATGGATCTAATAAAATAATAATTATATTATTTCAATAATACTTTGCTATACTGGAAACCATTTAACTATGTGCAAATAGAACTATTATTGTTAGCAATTCTTGAAACTTCGTGCAAATTGAACTATTAGCATTAGCCATACTGAAAAACATTTAACTGTGTGCAAACAATAAATAGCAATACTTGAAACCATTTAACTGTTGGCAAACAAATACGTTCTGGCTCGTTTAAAAATGGTACGCAAGATTACAAATCATATAATATATATATATATATATATATATATATATATATATATATATATAAGGATTTGGCATTAAATAATCAACATGGGTTGATATGCTATAAAACATAATCTAACAACCAACACTTCTATATTAAGATCATCTTCAATTCAACTTTGTTGCGAAATAATATTCATTGCAAGTTCTACAGAAAAATTAATGTACTTCTCAAGTAAGGTACTTTTATGTAAATTTCAATTGGAAAATCATTTTCAATACAATTTTATTGTATAAAATATTTTAAATGTATTTTTACAGTACAATCCAAACATGTCTCTAGTAACTTCATGTGCAGTTTTTGATTGATTGACTGACTGATTGATTGATTGATTTTAGCGGCATATCAACCCATCTAAGGTTATTTTGTAACTAGCGGTTAGGGAATCGTTTTCATTGTACGTTCATATTTATATCTATTGTGTAGTTGTTTCTTAAGAGTTTTTTTTTAAATACTTATGTGATATTAATTATTCCAATGGAAAAAGATTTGTTAACCCATATAAGGGACCCTAACAGGTAATATCACTGCGGGTCCGTGCAAACCTGGGAGTAATAACAATGAAACGATAATCCACACTCTCCAGATCTTCAGAACTGGAGCCTCACCACTGGATGCAACTTAACGTCATACACAGGATACTCTTCTTTTTCTGGGGAATACCCTCCTGCAGGGGATACAGTCCAGCGATATCGCTCTTTTTCAATGTTGGTTGGTTGGATGGCTGGGTTTATGGCATATCAACCCTTGTAGGTTATTTAACGCCAAATCCATTTTTATGTAAATAATCAGTTCTATTTCAAACAATTCAGTTAGCATGAGTACACTGTTTAATTGTGAAAAACATTTCTATTTCAAACTATTCAGTTTATTCAAGCAGTTATATATACCAATTAAGTTTAGTGTAAGTACAGTTTCAATATCAAAAACAGTTCAATTTCAAAAAATTCTGTTTAGCATAATCCCGCTGTTTAAATGTAAATACGGTTTAATGGTCAAAAACATTTCTATTTCAAGCAATTCAGTTCAATCAAACAATTCCGTTTAGCATAAGTATGCCATTAGTTCTATTCAACCTATAGATAGGGCCCTATCAGGTGCTACCACGCCAGGCCAGAGTGGACCTGGGAGTGAGGACAATAAAGGGGCACTCCACATTTCCCAAAGCATTACTGGAACCACACCATCAGATTGTTTAGCGTCATATCAGGACACTCGTTGGTGGGGAGTTTTACCCCTCTGCAGAGGTGCAGTTGGTATATTCTACAGCCCTAGCCGACTGGGCAATCTTTTTCAATGTATTTCTACAGTAAAATCGATGCATTTCTATCCTAAAATGATCTTTAATACACCTCTATAGTAAAATCATTTTCGGTACACTTCTCAAGTAATCAGTCGATTTCAACAGAAAAATCACCTTTAATGTAGATTTATTTCCATTGCATTTCCACTATAAAATAAACGTGTTTATTGAGTAAAATAATTTTCACGGCATCCTAAAAATCCGGAGAAGTTTCTCCCCTAAAATTGAATCTTTATTAATCAACGTTTAACTAATTTGATCTCATTTTACCACATTATAATACGAGCTCTTCTCACACGTGTTCATGTTACTATGTCCACATCATCTCATAGGGGACACAATAACCAATAAAGAATTAAAATGTTTCATTGTTATTGTTACTGATATGTGATGGGTTGTCGACAGCTTCTTCCACCCGTGTTGTTTATCTCATACCACGGGTGTACACGTATTGAAAAAAAAAATGGGGTTATATTATCACGCACATCTATTTTAAACTAAAAACAACAAAAACAACAATGTAGAAGGCACCGAACCCAGGAAAAAAAACCCCAACTTTCCTTATTCCCAATCTTGTTGACTGGTAGGGATCTAAATCCTTATGTACAAATAATAAATGCATCAGGTAATCAACCTTAAGTTGAATACAATTTTGAGTCGGGCACAACTGTGGAAATAGTTTGATACACAGAAGTACAGTGTTTCCAGTTTTGTTGGGTTTTTTTTGTTTTGTTTTTTGCTTGTTTTTATTTTTTTAGCGGGAGGAGGGGTACTCTCTTCATCTATTAAGATAATTCTGGGGTGAGTCAAAAGTTTTGCTGAATTTTGGAACGTGCTACTTTGCGGTGCGTGACTGAAGTAAATCAAGCTGTGGAAAGTACTCGCAGTGGTTGGTGTTATAGTGGTAGATAGTGCACTGACACGTTGTCTATTACTTCACTTTGTATGTGATTTGAAAGCTGTACAGATGAACATGCAATGTAGTCTAATTCGGAAACTCATACGTTACGAGTTCGAACGGGATCACAATGCCGCGAAAGCAACCAAAAACATTTATTGTGCAAAAGGTGAAGACACAGTTGACCCCAGTACAGTTAGTAGATGGTTGAAGAAACTTCGCACAGGTTGCAAGAACCTCAACAATCAGGTAAGGTCAAGTAGAGCTAAAAGAGTGTATTCCGAAGCCGTGTTTAAAACCATAGAGTCAAATTCGGCGAGTAGCTTTCAGAGAGTATCAGGCGAACTCGGCGCCTCTTAGTCCACTCCGGTTCATCATCTTCACGACATTGGGAAAAGCATCAGGAGCAGCCAGAATGTTTTTCACGTTACTAAAATATTCAAAAACCTTTTACTTACTTTCGCACTATCGAATCCATTTTCTTCGACAGTTACCATAACGTCTCCCTCTATTCCATATATATCTATATATATTTCTAATGGTTATTATAATCATTATAACCTTGCATCCCTCCATGCTCACACCCATGCTGAAAAATAGCTGAAGTCCGTTATTTAACAGCAGTACTAGCAGTTAAATAACATATTACAAAATATTATAATCAATAACGTAGTAGAAATAATAATTCGAATTAAATAATAACAGTAACAAAAGGATTACTAAAGGGACTGAAGGACTTGGAAGATAGCGGACGAGTGGAGAACATCCAAACTACTACATTATTGAGAACGGTCAGAATAATGAGAAGAGTCCTGGAGACTTGAGGAGAATTGCTGTCACTCAAACTCCAGTGAAAACCATCAGCTAACACTGATGTGAAAAACTCTAATGAGTAAATAATAATAATAATAATAACAATAATAATAATAATAATAATAAGGCAATAGTGATATAAAAATGAGAATTTCCTGCCGGAATTTAGGCCTCATCGTATATGTACTTCTAGGCCGGCTACTTCTAGGCAGTGGCACAAAGTTAACATCATCTCAGTTGAAGGATGGAAAACATAGTCAGATTATATATATATATATATATATATATATATATATATATATATATATATATATATATATATTGTTGTGGCTTGTTAAGAGCCAGAAAGAAGACACAGAAGAAGAGAAAGTAGGTGGAACAAACGTATTGAATAAACAGAACATATACAAAACAAGAGTGTAAGTACAGCAGGTAGAAGAGTCCATTCGAAACTGTCAGGTTCGACTGCTGGGAGGAAGTCGGTATTTGACTTACGTCCCACTAACTGGACCAGTGTGTCACAAGGCTTTTTTTAGGTGGGTCCCACCTCCTGAGGCGAGAGGATGCCGGTCAAGGCGCACCTCGATCGACTGCCACTGGAACCAGGACACACGACCAGGCCCGTGTACCGACCAATGCAGCCGACCGAAGTGTGTCCTCGCCCAGCGACTCTCAGAGAATAGTGCATACGTTCTACTCTGCTGGGAGGAAGTCGGTATTTGTTATTCGTCCCACCGACCTGACGAGTGAGGCACAAGGCCTTTTTTAGGTGGTTCCAGGCGCAGGGCCGTAGCCAAGATACATCCGGTGGCTTAAAAATGCCTCAGACACCGTCGGCATTTCCCTAAAAAGAGGCACCTCAGGCGCCAGGCAATAAAGCTAGCATTTCCAAGGAGGTTTAGAGCTTGGGGAAAAGCCCCCTTGAAGCTCAAGGATATCGGTTTTGGCGCGCCCGGCATGAATGCCGGCCAACCGGAAACTATGTCAGACGGCCTCGACCGATTGCCAACGGAACCAGGTCACACCCGGCCAGATCCATGTACCGACCAACACGGCCGACCGAAGTGTGTACCAGCTCTCGCTGGGAGGAAATCTTGAAATTTGTCTCTGCCTCCCACTAGACAGGATTTGACCCAAGGTCAAATGACACGAAGGTCGAATTATAGTGTGGGATATGGGAGGAAAAAGACGGATCCAAGCCGAGGCTTGAACCCTGTTGGACTATGCTGGTCATCGGACCACTTAGTGCAATGTGGGCCAGTTGAACTAAGCTGGACATGGATCTAAACATAACCATGTTTGGATCCATGTCCAACTTAGCTCGGATACCTGATAATAGCTTAAACTGGATAGCGAGTTCCAGTGCTATCCAAAGGAGTCAAAGGTGTCAATAATGCAGCTCGCCCACCCAAAGGTGGCCCAGCCGAAGCTGGAGGTCTTTTGGCCTCAAGTCTGCTGTTGAGCATTGGCCGTCTTGCACGGATGCCAAACAGGAAGCAGATAAGTCTCCGCGCGAACCACAGTGGCTGATCGAAGTCCCTCGCTGGGAGGAAATCTCTCCGAGAGTAAATATGGTTAGTATTTATGAAGGAAGAGGAGTTCATTATCGTGTAGATAGGTAACCATATATATATATATATATATATTCTGACGAATGCATAAAGCAAAAAACCCATGAAATCCGATATGTATAAACGCTCTATCATTGATATTGAGCTTTTTATGATAATACCGCAAAATGTGGTCCACCATTAACTCAACAAATGAGCTAGAGATAACCTTTTCAATATATATATACATATATATATATTTATATATATATATGTATGTGTGAGTGTGTGTGTGTGTGTGTGTATGTGTGTTAGTGAAAATTTATGGTGGAAAGTTATTTTTTTTTAAAAGTCTGTGAGAAAGTTTTATTTATCAAATCAGTAACTTATCATTGGGGAAAATTGGGACCAATTTGATTAAGAAGATTGCTTTAAGTTTGTAAAATCCATTCCTAAAAGAATTAAAGTTGGCATAAAAATATGTACAGGAATAACTAAATACTTTAATTTTTTTGTCAACAAATTCCATAATTTTTTCCAAGATATTTTTTTTTTTATTGATATTTTCCTCGGCATGGCTTTGAAAAATCTTGTCATTGATTTGAATAATTTAATCTTATTTGTTTTAGGAATAACTCATGAAGTCAGAAGCTTCCTCTATTAAATAAAAAATGTTTTGATTCAAATCTGTTCTTAGTTTATTTACTGCTGGATAAAATCTAAATGAACATTCTCTAAGAGTGGTAATTCCATAATTTTTACTAAGGATAATATTTTCGGTTATAAGTAAAAAGTAAAGTTGGTGACCTAAGTCGAGCGTAACTCGAAGGCTCCTTTTTCAATAGCTACTACACTGAGGTCTAGGGGAGGGTGCTAATCCATTCCCTGGATTGCTCCACTTTACCCTTGATCCTTACCTTATCGTGCTGAGTGCTAAGCAAGGAGTCATTAAGTACCATTTTTTTAGTCTATGGTGACTTGACCTGGAACCATGTAAAAATAAGGATTTTGGTCGCCCTGATGAATGTACTTCTACGTAGAGGTATAAATGTTCGAGTTCTAAAATCATTCTGCACATAAATATGAAGAAAACTGGGTCCATGACCCTCAAGCAAAATTCTGATGTAGAGCTGAGAGAAGGAATTGTTCCAAGCTGAACATTGGAGGTTAGATAAACTCTTCTGGTATTGATATCAATATCAGAAATGTCTTGGTATGGATAGCGTAAAATAAGCTACCAGAGATCTAGAAGTCAAACTGCCTAAAATTTGGAGGTCAAACTGCCAAGTGGAACATAGATAAGATTCTGATATGCCATCAAACCAAACCATGAATAGCTCGAAATAGAAATGTTTTTCACAATTAAACTGTACTTACATTTAAACTGCGTGCTTATGCTAAACTAAATTGTTTGAAATAAAACTGATTCACTTAAAAATGGATTTGGCGTTAAATAACCTACTAAGGTTGATATGCCATAAAACCAAACCAACCAACCAAGATAAGATTCTTCCCTGTAGCTGTTGAATTAGTGCATTTGTATGGCATCGAGACATGGATATTCAAGAAACAGAAAAGATATCTGAAAGTTGCTTACTCTTGGGTGCTATACGCGGCCCTTAATCTGAAGAGGCAGAAGCAAATGATAAAGGAATGCTTGTGTGGAAAGCCGTGCTCCAAAGGTGAGATCAGATTATGTGAACACCGTCTATCATAGTTTTTTGCACGAAATTCTGAAGAGGAAGTATCGCGACTTGAAGAGATTGCTTGCGTATCCCTTCGCGCTTATATGCCTTGGGAAAGGCATGAATCCATTTCTTCTCTTTTCAGCTATAGTTAAATAGCTGAGTAGTTCTTTTGCCTTGGTAAGGCAACCCATCTAGGAGAAAGAAAATTCTGAATTCAAACCAACTGTACTCCACTTTCTGTAGCATCCTGATCGAGAAGGAAGGATTGGGTAAATACATCTCTTATATTGATAATCTGAAGCATTATACTGGAAGGAAATCTGTCCAGTAATTGAATGTGGCAACGATGGAAAGAAAAATGTAAAACAAGGAGTCCGGCTGTAAAAAAGAATGAAGAATTGTCTTACATAAGACATATTATTACATAATATGCACAACGACATTTCGCTGTTGTTGCTCGAGCTATTTCCAGTGATCTACGCAGATATATATTTATCCAACCCCTCCAACATGAGTGGGTCAATTTTTAAGCAGATCGCAACTTGTTTGAATTCAGACTTTACCTTCTACCAGATTAGGTTGATTGGTTTGTTTTATGGTGTATCAACCCTTTTTGGGTCATTTAACGCCGAATTAATTCATTTTGATTAAAATTTTAAAAAATTCAGTTAAGTAAAAGTATAGTTTTTTGTTTACACACAGTTGAATGTCAGAAGTTAATTTCAAATAATTCAGTTTAGCAGTTTAGTTCTATTTGACCCATAGATATCAGGTGCTACCACTCCGAGCCAGAGTGGATCTGGGAGTGATGGCAATAAAGAAGTAATCTGCATTCTCCAAAGTTTCAGCATTACTGATGCCCCACCATCAGATTGTTTAGTGGCATATACAAGACACTCGTTGGGGGTGTTTTACCCCTCTGCAGAGATGCAGTCAGAGTATTCAGCAGCCTCAGCTGACTGGGCCATCTCCTAGACTAGTGGTTTTTACCTAGATTAAAGAACCTAGACTGCCCTACTATTTACCCATAGTTGGGATGGGGAATTGTTGGATTCATACGTTTCCCAAAGATATTAGGGTGACGCGAAATGGGTACAGCTTCGTCCAGGATTTGAACTAAGGTGCCTATTTCCTACGACGATAACCACTACACTACAAGTGCCTCGGTGGGTAAGTGAAACTTTGTCAGAGATTCACTATAAAATACCTTTTTCGTTTGTTTGCTTTCTCTTCAGTCAAGAATATTTTTTATGTTGATCTGAAATATATCTTACACTTCTCGGTATCCTAATTTGAAAGAAAGAAATCTTTTCACTTCCTTTGGAGGTCATTTCTTTTTTCTTTTCTTTTTTTCCTTTTTTTTTTTGTTTCTTTCCAGCATTTAAGAAATGTAAATATTGCCTACTCTATCGTTTGCGATATCCTGAATAGTTAAGCGGGAGTTAGCAATTAGACGGCTTTGTGAATCGGTTAGACATAGCTGAGTTGTAA
This sequence comes from Sepioteuthis lessoniana, assembly GCA_963585895.1. NCBI lineage: Eukaryota > Metazoa > Mollusca > Cephalopoda > Myopsida > Loliginidae > Sepioteuthis > Sepioteuthis lessoniana. The sequence continues at coordinate 19,773,177 of OY757940.1, read as the reverse complement.
CATTGTCGATATTAAAACCACCATCTTCTCAGTCGTCTGCTTTGCATCCAAAAAGTGCTTTAATTCGGACGTTAAATACCGTCTTTCCAGTCGAGCAGTTTTTTCTCCTGTGAACCTCGAATCGGAGTTCAGAGTTCAGAAGAATAGAGGTTATTTTCAAGACATGTTTTGTCTGAATAACAAAACCAGCAGGGTTTTTAAGTTCAAAAAGCACAAGTTTTCATTGGTTATTCCGACCATAATTAAGTCGACGGAAATCATAGTCAGGCTCTGTAAAGTGGAAAAACATTACTTTTCCAGAGTGTTTTTATAATTTACGACTTGTCTGGATTTCTATTGTAGAACGGAGTGTCTACAAAATAAATAGTTTAAGCATTTATGTTAAAAAGACAGACCTTTCCCTAAAAAATATCGATGGTTACGATACACAGTATTGACAATCACAATTCAGTTTTGTAGAAAAAATCACCGGCAGTTTATAAATGAAATTTACTGTCAACCCATCAGTGAAAACCCATCTTCCGCTTTAAAAAAACTTCAACATTTTTCGATAGAAATCATGTCCAGTGGTTTGCTTTGACACAGATAGATTTTGTAATAATAGCATTTTTCAATGATTCATTTTCAACTATTTCTGCAAAATTTTCCGCTCAGTCTTGTGTGGAATTTGTAACTCTTGTCTCACATTGCTTGTGGATTTCTGTGGGATACGTAAGTAATTAGCACGGACACGCTTCAATTTTGGGGGGAGGGAAGTATATATAAATTATCTCACAAGTCATTTACTGCTTTCAAATTTCTTGTACGAATCGACATCGGCAGTGGTTTTCAGAAATGTGTTCAAGAATTCTCTATTACGTTCACGTTCAGACTAATACCCTTGAAAAAGGTATGAAACCTCTTATTCCCCCAAGCTATGGGTTAAATAGTACCCCTACTGTTCCCCGAAGATGGCTTTGGTATTGAATAAACCACGGAGGTTGATATGCCATTAAACAAAGAAACCAAATCAAGTTTTCTGAATGCTGCTGAACGACAGAAATCTAGATGCCACGAATTTTGCTCAATCCAAGTATATGTCTTCTGAACAGTCTTATTTTTTGGCATATTATACTATGAAAGCGGTTATTATTGTATATTGTTTATTACTAAACTTTACAACAATGAAACTCTGTAACCAAAAATACAAAGATGTAATAGTCCAGAAATAAATATTTAAGGAATTCTTTTCTTATGAATCCGTTGTAATTACATTCTTGGTAACTGAGCTTCAATACTGTAGAGTTTGGAAATAAAAAAAATTACCTAATATCTATTTTATTTTTTATTTTTTAAATGGAGTTCTATCAGCAATTATTTTTTGATAATTCTAACTAATATTATTTATTATCTTAATTCTAATTGCTTTTTATTACAACGCATGTTTTTCTTTTCTTTGCAATGCATGAGACAAACTCTGTTACCCTTTCAATTGTGAAGAAAAGCATGCATTGAAAACAAATATGAAAAATGTGCTCCTGGTGAGACTCAAACTCATATCTCTATCCACATATTTGATAAAAAGCAACATGAATTAGGGTGATGAACGAAAACGTAAGTCAAAACCATTAATAATAATGAATATCTATTTTGATTGTATAATGTTCCACGAAGAATTATGAAATCCTGCTATCTTTGGTTTTGAAGAAAATGAACTTTTTATAAAAATATTAGGAATACCTTTTATGGGCAATAATGTATAACCCAAACATATTCTCGGATAATATAATCCAAATTTATAAGTGTTATGACACAAAATTTCCTCAGGTGATAAGGATCCAGTTCTGGGTTTCTGGGGAATGTGCAGTCATCTCTTCATTGCTATTACTCCACTTCATTGCCGGGTCCATTATGACCCGGAGTGGTAATACCTGTTTGGGTCCTATCCATGGGTGAATGAGATTAATCTGAGATAATGTTTATAATTATTTTAAAAATTCCATTTGTTCTTGAAAAAATTATATTTCAATAAGGTTTAAATTGTTCAAGACTAAAAATGTTATTTCGGTGAAGAAATATTATCTCCACTCTGATTTTTTATCTCGTGAAACTAACCATAATACTATGATTGCTTTGGTTTGGTTCCTTTGTTTAATGGCATATCAACTTTTTAGGTTATTTAATGCCAAAGCCATTCTCCTAGAAGAACAGTAGTTGTACTATTTAACCCATAACTGGGAGGATAAGGGGTTTCATACCTTTTCCAAGGGTATTTTCCCGAAAGTGAACGTAATAGCGCAAAAAATTATATTTCAATAAGGTTTAAAGTAGTTGTTGTTTAAAATGGTTGCGAACTACATTAATACATTGATTCTTAAAACATTGATATTGCTAAGTATGGTATGTTTACCTGTTTGAAATAATTTTGAACTACATTTATACATTGGCTCTTAAAACATTGATATTGCCACTCAGCATGAAGTGTTTATATACTTTAAATGATTGTGAAACTACATTTTTATGTCGTTTATAATTGATGACAATAACCCAACAACAGTTGACATGCCGTAAACCCAAACCAACCAATTTATTTATTATAGGCCACTGTGTAAAAACGAACTGAGATAAATTCAAATAAACATGATAATAGTGTTGTGAGTCAACAAGATAGAGGAGTAGGTGTAGGAGGAGGATAGGTTTTGTTTGATCAGTATCGATTACCATGTTTGCACCTTTGTTATACGGACTAACTGCACTGGGAAATATCCTCCTTTTCGCCTGGATTGAACGCTGCACTTTGCGAACAGTCTTGTGAAGCTACGTCCCACTGACAACAAAATCTAGGAAAACTTCTAAAACCATTAGCAATAATTAAATCCATTGCTTCCAGGCTGCTAAGGACGTCCTGACCTTTCGAGCGTGGCCTTGTCGATCTTCTTACCTCTCTTTCTCAGCCTCACTCCACCGCCTTATTGGGTCTGTTTATTTCATCGTCGGATATCTTTCATGTCTCCGTTTGAAGAGGGTTCTTTAACGGACAAGAGAAGCTTTTGTTCTTTTTAACGGCTTTATCTCCGGGCCGCCATGGCTGCTGTTCTGTGAGATGCAGCGGTATTTGCGCACTGAGAAATCGAGAGATTGCGTGGTGAATGCAGGCTCATCAAATTTTGGCGGGAAAAAGAGAACGCACAAGGAAGAAAGCTGCATTATTTCTATTTCTTTCTCCTCTTTGCTCTCCCCTCCCCATTTTTCTCTTATCGCACACTTACACACGGAAAGAGAGGGAGGAGGAGGAGGAGGAGGATGTGAGTTGCCATAACGCAATGGGCGAACCGGGTTCAATTTCAAGCTGAATCCAATTCTATTCACTTTACTTTTTAGAAAATTCCTTGAATCTCTCTTGTCATTGTCTATTGCTCTTGATAGGTCTTCTAGACTGTATCCAGTGTCCACACAGAGCTGATGTATGTAAGTCCTGGTTGGCTCACACTGGAATGTCCCTATGTTGTAGTCCATTAAGGAATGTCGATTATGAGTTCGTTTTTACTTCACCAGCAGTACCTAATATGTCTTGTTCGTCTTACTTCAGTGGTTTGTGAGATGGGATGTGAGTAGCCATACAGCTGTTGTCTTGTGGAGTGCTGCTTTCAACACGTAGCATTCTTGTATAGTTATCATTCAGCTTTTTCTCCGAGCATTCCGTTAGTATCTTGCTGGTGCGTCCATACAGTAGTAATCACACAGTCATAGCTTTGGAGAAATCCTTTCTTATTATATCATAGAGATTAGACTTTCATATGATCGGTAACCTCTCAATATAAGTACACACCTTCGCTCGGCACATAATTGGGAACTTTATTAATACATTGGCTCTTAAAGCATTTGATATTACAACTTAGTACAAAGTGTTTGGATATTTAAAATGATTGTGAAGATATGATTTTGCTTTTAATGTTCGATTTAAAGCATTTTTTGATGCAAAAAAAAAAAACAACTTAAGAAAAGATGGTGTTTTTTATGACTGGAACTATAATTGTTAAACTTCGGCCTAAAATGATCCAAGTGTTGACAAGTGGTAAGAAAACATAAGGGGAATTAAAAAAAATATTGATTATAATTGATCATATTTAGCTATATAAAGACTAAAATGTCCAAATTGATTATTTTACGTATTATCTTGTGTACATCTCAATCTCAAACGAATGATAGTCACGATTCCACGGCATTATGACAACTAAAATGGCATGGCTGCTGCTGCGTATTTTTGTATCTGTATAACAATTTCGTACTTCATCAGAAACACACAAAAGACAAAATATAAATTCATTACGAGATGGCAGGAGACTTTGAAGTGCACACACACACACACACACACACACACACACACACACACACACACATATATATAAGTTTTTGGGGGTCCGTTATAATGCAGCTTCAGGGAGATCTTGGATCTTCTTAATTTTTTTACTGGTACTGATCATGAGCCTTGCTTAATCTGGTTGTTAGATTAATTAATTTAATGGCATATCAACCATTGGTGGTTTTTTAATGCCAAATCCTGTTTATAGATATTGGGGGGTAGTAGAATACACTGACTGCAGTGCTGCAGAGGGGTAAAAACAACGAGTGTTCTGGATTTGACACTAAACAATATGATGATGAGGTTCCTGTAATAATGGAACTTTGAGGAATGTGGAGTACCATTTCATTGCAATTGCTCCCAAGTCTACTCTGGTCTGGAGTGGTCATACTCAATAGGGTCATATTTATGGGTCAAATAGAACAAAACTGCGTACTTATACTAAACTGAATAAGTTGAAATAGAATTGTCTTGACACTTAACTGTGTAAACCAAAATCTGCACTTACACTAAACTGAATTGCTTGAACTTTTATCAAAATAAATGAATTCGGCGTTAAATGGCCCGTTTGGTTGATACGCCGTGAAACAAAACAACCAGCCAACCAATATTTACACATATATATTAAATATGATTTGTAAACGAATAGTTTGTAGGTAACTATTTTTAAACGAGCCAGGTTCACTTTTTCGCCCACAGTTAAATGGTTTCAAGTCTAGTAAATGATTTAACGGTTCTATTTGACTCCAGATCAGAGTGGACCTGGGAGTAATGACAATGAAGAAGTACTCAACTTTCCCCAAATCTCTAGAACTGGATTCTTATGATCAGATGGATTGGTGTCATATCCAGGTCACTTATGGGGATGGGTGGGGCGTCTTAACCCTCCAAAAAGATGTATTCTAAAGCTTCTGCTGACTGGGCTCATAGGTTAATCAGATATATATATATATATATATATATACTGCGCGAGATGAGTAAGTCGTCATCTGAATTACGCAAAAATGAAATTAACACAAGCATCTCACTTTATTAGATATATTTACCAAAAGTATATTAAAATATCTAGAAATACAATAGATCAAATGTATTTAAAGAAGTCGCCATTGGCTTTAATCATGACCTCCAGACAATTTCGACAGCCGGATATTAGGAGTGATGTGAACTCAGAATTTATTTTTCACAGCCAAGGCTGTTTCCTTTCTTATGTGGCGTGGTACAGAGTCATATTGCCCGACATAGAGTATTTCAGCTGGCGCGCCCTCAATCCAGGGAAGGACTATTTACTCCAGGCTCTGATGTAGGCCACCGTGTTGAGTCTGAGTCTATATGGGAAGATGTGTCTACTTCAAACTTTATGATTTGGACTGGGTGTTTGATTTTCATCACTATTGGTACATGTTGTGGGGTCAGAGCAAGACAATGGTTGTTCTGTGAGTTCACCATCTGATCCTGGCAGAATTTTTTTTCATCTGTGAAAAACCAAATCATGTTTCGTTGGTGGGGATGCTTGAATTTGTTGAAAATCTTTGTAGCGCAGTCTTTCCTCTTGTCCTTCATGGCATGTGATAAAAACTTGCCAATTCTTACATTGGATAAGAAATAGCGAATATTTTCATGTATTGCCAGCCTTATAAGAAACTCTAATACTCACATATCCCTGGCTTTAGATCTGATTAACTAGCTGGGATCGTTATCAATCATAGCCTGGATTTCACCAACGAATTCGGGAGATCACAGTGAAACTTCCGAATTGCCGTACCTTTGTAATCACCACTGGACTCATAAAGCTATTTTTGAATCCTCTGCTCTTTTTGAATCTTCTGCACTGTTCACAGATTGACATCCAAACACTCTGAAATCTTCGTATTGACGCTTCCGTGATGAATGCCAAGCAGTTGAGCATGCTGTTTTGAAATTTCTGAAGGTGTTAATTGCATCATAGATCCGCTTTCCTCATAGACAGTGTCCAACCGACTCTAGTTTGCTGCACGATATTCACAACCTGAAACAAGCAAAGTATATGCACTAAATTAATAATTCAAAATGGTGACCATTTACCCATCGGCCCCTTTGTGTGTGTGTGTGTGTGTGTGTGTGTGTGTTTTAAGGTGTGATTGATAAAAAATTATCGAGGTTGAAACTTTGAAAAAGATTATTCAAACTGCAGTCGGGACGTTGACTTTGACAAAGTCAAAACAAATTCCCGATATTTTTCAGGATTAAGCCAATGCATCACCCTCCATTTTCGATACACCTAACCTCGTTTGACTTTCTAAAGTTTGCTCATGTAAAAACTCATCTCAAGGTGTTGATTTTGAGGCAATAGGAGCATTAAAGGAAATACGATAGCATTACTATACACCATATCATAAAAGAAGTTTCAAAGGTACTTCAGCAAATTGAAAACTCCCTGAAAAATACACATATTGAATATCAAGGAAGCTACTTTGAAGAGTATGAACATTTCATTCCGTCTTGATAAGAGCAACATTCGTCTCGATACTCGTGGAACACTCATCGTGTGTGGATAGATAGATAGATAGATAGATAGATAGATAAGTAAGTAGTTATTTTTAATACTACGCACGCACACACATACACACATATCTTTTATGTTTATATAAGATACAGTTTCAGTTTCAATACTTTTTGAACACCTTCAGTATTTTTTGCTTTTGAACACCGTTCGTCTGTGTATGTGTGTATGTATATCGGTGTAGATATATAGGTAGATATATGAAAATTTGCGCGTGCACACACACACAGACACACACAGACACACACACACACACATATATATATATATATATATATATATATCCGTGCACATAAACACACACACACACACACACACACACACACACACACACACATGTATATATAGGTTCATGAAGCAAGTTAATGGGAATGGAGCCAACAGCGCTTCGGTCCCTAACGTTTCAGACTCATTGAAAATCCCTGCAGAGAAACAGGTCGTCCTTTTACGCTGCGTTTCTACTTATTTTAGAAACAAATATTCAACAATGAAAATATATTTTAATAAGAAAACAACTTTAAATCATTTCTCAGTTATTTCCATTTCTTTAATCTCTCAGACTTTTTATTATTATAACTTTATGTCTTGTTATTTTAATGCTAATTCAAGTATTTATTTTTTGTACGATTGAATTGAAATTACTGAAGTTTTTTTCTTCTTCATTTTATGGAAAGTGCTACTTTTTTTTTAGGTCTCTTGTTGATTACTTTCTCAAGTGGGTTATTTCTTTTGTATAAACTTATGAATTTTCACTCTAATAAGAATCAGCTTAGCATAAGAAAGAAAGAAAGAAAGAAAGAAAGAAAGAAAGAAAGAAAATGAAAAAAGAAAGATTAAGAAAAAATGAAAAGGAAGGTGAGAGAGAAAAGAAAGAAAATGTACAAGCAAAGAAAAAAAAAGGGGAAAAGAAATTTGAGAGAGTTAGAAAATATGTAATCATAAAAAAGAAAGAAGAGAAATAACGAAGAAAAGAAAGTGCGAAAAAGAAAAAAAAAATGGGAAAGAAGCTTAAATTTAAATAAAAGAAAATATGAAAACATTTGAAGAAAGAAAAAAGAGAAAAAAAAAAGAAATAAGAAATGAATAAAACAAATTTTAAGAAAGAAAGAAAGAAAGAAAGAAAAGCTTGGTAAAAAAGAAAAAATAATTGTTTAGAAAGAAAGAAAGAAAGAAAGAACAGACGAAAAGAAAGAAAGGAAAAGTTGGTGAGAAAAAAAAAAGAGAATGTAAGTGAGAAAGAAAGAAAGAAAGAAAGAAAGAAAGAAAGAAAGAAAGAAATTTCAAAAGTAGATAAGCAAAATTTTTAAAGGAGGAAAATCAGGTTTGAAAGTTTTTCCCCTTTTTTGAATAAGAAACAACGAAAACAGAAAATATATATAAAGGAAAAAAAGGACAAAAAAGAAGTAAATATCTAAAAATAAAAAAAAAGATAAAAAGAAACGAAAAAGAAAATCAGTTAACGAGAGAAAAGATGAAAAGAAAAGAACAATCGTCTTTGAGAGTGGTGTAGAAATACTTGGCCATCCTTTCAATGTGATTGCTTCTAATTGCTGTATCAACAGTTGAGTTTGGAGCAACGGTGAGAAACAGTCCCTCATTTCTCGGAAAAAAACAAAACAACAACAATAACAACAAAAGAACACACTCATGCAGGTTGCGCCGGCGACGCACACACGCGAAAGCGACACGCAACTGGAGAAACTTTCACACGCTTACTTGCCTACAAAGATAATCGAAATATACTCGTACATGAGTCGAACATTTAGGATCAGATTTTCTACAAAAATATATGCGCCAACTTCGGGAGTTATTAAATGCTGAAGCCATCCAAGTACAAAAACAGCATTGGTACAATTCAACCAATAACTGTGATTTGTCCTCTTGAAGATGAAAATTTAAAAATTTTAACATTGGAGCTGGTATATATATATATATATATATATATATATATCATTGTTTCATGATTCCAAATTCTGCGCAAAATGATGGAAAAAGACTGTTTACAGTTTTACTTGAGGCATATGAGGCAGATTTTACAAAATCTTGAAGTAGTAAAACGATTCTAAGCACGGATTCGGAATCATCTCTTTCAATTTAGACAAAAACACTAGTTTTTAACTCAGAAGCCAAAACTTTCTTTTAGCTGTGGGTTGAATTGTACCAATGCTGTTCAGATTTTTCTTATTTCAAAATGATCATTGGAACTAGGTATGAAATGTTTCTTCATTATCATCATCATTACCTCCTGCTGATAGCAACGAGTTCCCTGCCTCTCTTTTATCATTTGTCTCTATTATCCATTGTTCTTAGTCGGGCTCCTAGACTGCATTGAGCAGGTGTATCCATATGTTGGAGTCTATTGGAGAACCTGGCTTAGGAGTTCATATTTACTTAACCAGCAGTGTCCAGAATATCTTGTTCGTCTTACTTGGAAAGTTTGTTAGTGGCTGTACAGCTGTTGTTTTTTAGATGCTGCTTCTAGGATTTGTTCAAAACAGCACATATCATTCTTGTGAAGTTCCCATGCAGAGTTGAAAATGATGCTGATTTAATAAACAACAAAGAATGAAACGGCATTGCATTCGCATTTCGATTTTCCCATCTAACTGGGGCGATAAAATTCCACCTAGAAATATTGGTGGTGGAAAAAAGATACCTATGGTGCTTCAGTCCAAATAGGATGGGTGATTATTGTTTGTTTCTACAGCGCAAGAGTAAATGTTATTAGCACTTTTTAACGTTACTGACCAATGCTTACGTGAAATATATTGAAGGCACACGTTTTATTACCTAATAAGACACGTTTTCTTATCAATATTCTTATTCCTAATGTAATATGATAAATATGATATGAATTTGAGAATATGGTATATTAATTAAGTATTCAACTTTGATTTCCAATGCAATGATTTACCATATTATATGACATGCGAAGTAGCACTGTGAACATAACATTTAAATGTGTATAACTTAAACGCGCTAAATTCTAACATTCAGCCTGCCTTTAAAGCATGGTTGAAACTTATCAATATTCTCGCCTCCATCATTTATTTTCTTTCTTTCCATATAACAGGTGGTAACTTATTCTGCCTTCAGGTTATACTGGTAATCTCACAAACTTCTTGGTATTTTATACCCTCGGGTGCCACACAGTCGGCCATGCTTCTCTAATGATATTAATGGACTGAATTTGGGAATTTTCTCGGGCTACTAATCCATGTTTCGGGTTAATAATTAGGATTACTAATCCATGTTTAGGGCTACTAACTCAAGCCTGTTGAAGCTAGATTTTGGAAGTCTTGTTGACGTTTCGAGATTGAAGTCGAATTTTATTTTGTTTTATTGCATTTTATATTTTTGTTGAAATTCTTCTTTTTATTTTCTAGGATCCCTGGGTACGGCAGGTCGCCGTTGTAACAAGACTTCTCTTGGAACAGATGGTTGTGATATCATGTGCTGCGGACGAGGCTACGACACGGAAACAGTGAAACAAACGAGGAAATGTCAGTGCAAATTCCATTGGTGCTGTCAAGTGAAATGCAAAGAATGTGTCGAATATGTCGATGTGCACACATGCAAAGGACCCAGCCCATCAGAGAAGAAATGATGAGTAGAACCTACAACGGAAAAGAAAATTATTTAAAAAAGAAAGATAGAAAATAACCCAAAATGGAGACCCAGGATGATCAGAACCAGAACGAGGCCAGATAGAAAACTACGGAGGCACATACGTTCCACATTCACCTTTTTTTAAATCAATGAAATAATGTAAACATTAAATGCAGTATTTAAATAATAAAAAATAGGAAGAAATGTTAAACAAACAACCAAAAACAAGAAGCAAATTCCTTTAAAACAAAGCAATAAAAATGCAATTAATTTTTTTTTCAAGAAATCTGTGAATGGAAGTATTATCTAAATAAATAGATAAATAAATAAAATAAATAAATGAATAAATAAATAAATAAATAAATCTAGATTTAATTTTGAACTTAGAAAACGATAACTAAAGGATTTTTTAAATGGTAAAACAAGAGTTCGAAAAAATCAACTATGGGAAGTTTTAAAAAAAATAAATAAAAAATATCTAATATTGTCTTTGAAGCGGACTTCATTTCCCCTAAACTGAATATGATTACAAGTCAGTAAATAGTAATAATAATAATAATAATAATAATAATAATAATAATAATAATAATAATAATAATAATAATCTCATTTTTCTTTATTCCTCAGTATTTATCAATGATTCTTTCATTAAATCATATTAAGTCATAACAAGACACGATTTTATTATTATTATTATTATTATTATTATTATTATTATTATTATTATTATTATTATTATTATTATAAACTTTAAAAAAATATCAGGATTATTTTTCGTATCATCATTTGTTATTATTATTATTATTATTATTATTATTAATAATAATGATAATAATAATTATCATTATTATTATTATTATTATTATTATTATTAATAATAATAATTATTATTATTATTATTATTATTATTAAATAGTAATAATGATAATAATAATAATAATAATAATAATAATTATTATCATTCTTCTTCTTATTTTTATTTTTATTATTATTACTGATATTAATTTTATGCTTACAAATTATTATTTTACTCCTTTCAAGTTTTTCATACCAGTTTTAACTAGTGTCTTTTTAACGAAATTTTAACCAAATCTCCTCAGTACTACAGGCATCTTCTAATTATTATTATTATTATTAATTTTTTTCTAGTATCATTAGCGTCATTAATACCATTATCATTATTATCATTATATTTATTATTTTTAATATTATTTATCAATTATAATAAAAATCATCTTTTCTCTCAACATACGAATTTGCTTCACAAATAATAAGTATTTCATTCTTCGCGTTTTTTTAAAGCGTTTAAGGCACTGCTTGCAGGAATTTCTGTGTGTTTATTGACATTGAAAGATTTCAAAATTTTGGTTTTACAAGAACCCGACCCTACTCGCAACAACAACAACAACAACAACAACAACAAAAAGAAAAAAAAAAGAAAAAAGAAAAAGGACAAAAAAAAAAAAAACAGAAATGAAAGAAAAAGAAAGAAAGAAAGATTTTTTTCCCAGGGGTGGAAAAATTACTATAGAAAAGAAAAAGAAAGAAATGAAAAGAAAAGAAAAGAAAGAAAAAGAAAGAAAGCGATAAAAGAAGAAAAAAATCACAAAAGCCAACAAAACGGTCTTTCTCTTAAAAGTAGAAAACAAGAGACACAAATCTTCTGTTGTGGACATTTTTTAACCCCCACATCATCCCATCACCCCCCACAGCCCCCTTTCCAATATCCTCTCACTTTTTAAGTTTGTAAATATGCCCGATTTTGTTGTATTTCTTAAGTTAGAAAGAAGAAAAATAATCGGAAGGAATAAATTTAATTCGATGTTATTTATCCCTTATTGCACTTTGTTCAACCAACATGATCGGCTTTTAGGGTCATTTACAGAACAAAAAATGGAAAAAAAAGAAAGAAAGAAAGAAAGAAAGAAAGAAAGAAATTAATTCTAAAAAAATCACAGCCTATAAAATATGATTTATTAAAACTTAAGAAATTAAAAAAAGAAAAATTATAAGAATAAGAATAGTCACTAACAACGTTGAACATTTTGAGGAACTATGACTTTTATGTTTTCGCTTCAAAACTTTTTGTTTATTATTATTATTATTATTATTATTATTATTATTATTATTGCTTGCACTTAAAGTTTTTTTATAATTCTTCCAGTCTCTTATTTATTTTTTTGTTTATGTCAGACTGTTGATAGATCGCTTACCTCACTATTTACGTACGAAGACTGATATTTAGTCTTCGTATTTCTTCATTAAAAGAAACAAAATTCATTGTCATCTTCGTATTTCAATTTTACTGTTGTATAATGTTTTTATAGCATTGTTATTATTTTTGAATTCATTTAAAAGTTTTTGCCCCCATGGTCAGCTGATGGTTTTCCATTGGAGTCTGAGAGAGAGAGAGAGAGAGAGAGAGAGAGAGAGAGAGAGAGAGAGAGAGAGAGAACAAGTCTCCACAAGTGTCCTACACTCCTCTTAGTATTCTGTCTGATCTCAATAATGCTGTAGTTTGCATTGTATCCACTCCACTCCTCCAGTCCCAGCACCAAACCCTTGGTGACTGTACTGAGCGCGCCAATTACAATTGGTATCACCGTCACTTTTATGTTCCATAGTTTTTCCAGTTCTCTAGCAATTTCTAGGTACTTATCCCTCTTTTCACTTTCCTTCAGTTTTATCCTGTCGTCAGCCGGAACGGCAAAGTCCATGATTTGGCTGGCTCTCTTTCTTTGTTATCTATTACTAAATCTGGTTGTCTGCCTGAGATTAGATGATCTGTTTGTATCTGAAAATCCTAAAGAATTTTGTGCGTCTCATTTTCCAAATGGATTCTAGATTTTGCAGATTTCTAGATTTGTAAGTATGCTTAAATTTAAACTTCTTGCACAATTCCCAGTGGATCACCTTCCCTACCAAGTTATGTCTAGTCTTATACTCTTTTTGTGCTAATTTATTGCATTCGCTTATTATAATATTGACCATTTTGCCTCTATTAATACATAATCTACATCTGCTGTTTTATTGTGTCTAGTTTATTTTTGTTTTGTACAAGTATCAGAAGAGATTCAGTTTCTCTTAAGGTTTCCCTTTCTTTGCCATGTTTAAGTTTTCTCGAGTGAGATTTCGCTTATTTGTCGCTTAAAATGTCCATACAGCTCTTTTTCTTCCAATTTTTGTTTTCTAGTTATTTTTGTTCTGTTGATTCTTGTGTTGTCTGTATTGTTTCTGGTCACCGTAAACAGCCATCCTTCAAGCTATTTATATCGTCTTCTAGTTGTTGTATCGATGCATCGACTCTGTCTTGCAAGCTGACTAGTCCTCTTCCACCTTTTCTTGACATACAGTCTGTTTACGTCATATCTGGGATGAAAGGCTTTATGTATCGTCATGAGTTTTCTTATTCTCTGGTCCATTTGTTGAAGTTCTTCTCTGGTACATTTTAAGAATAGTCCCGAGTATCTTACAAGAGGAACAGCCATGGTATTTATCCCTTTGATGAGATTTATTTGGTTTCGAATATTTTTCTCGTTCTCCTGAGGTATTCTTTTAAAAAAATCTCTCTTTCATCTCCGCATATTTGATGGTGTCCGCTTTCAATATTCCCAAGTATTTGTAAATTTCCTTCTCCCCGAGCATACTATTCCTTCCGTCATTTGTTGTTTTCCTCTTTTCATTCTTAGTATGGCATATTTTTGTATGCCAAATTCCATCCCTCTATCTTCACTACCTGTATTAAGGTTTTCAATTCTTTTTCATTTTTGACAAACAGTTTGATGTCATCCACATAGTTGATTTTTTCTTACGACTTGTGGAGTTTCTATCTGCCTGTGCATTTCCTAAACATGTGATTGAGTGACATCATCGCTATTATAAATTACAATGATGATAGCACATCTCCCAGGAAGATCCCTCTCTCGATTTTTTATCTCAGTTAAGCTTTTTTATTCTGCTGTCAGTTTGACTCACCAGTTTTTCATGGTATTTTCCATAAACTTTATGACTCCGCCTGATATTTTGTACATTCTTGTAGATACGAATTTTTCACACGATTTAACTACTGATTTTTACACGGGAGTCAGAGTGACAGCAAGTCTCTTCAGGTGTCCACGTTTTTTTCCTAGTATTCTAGCTGATTTTAACTCTGCTGTGATCTGGATGATTTCGATTCTTCCTCTAATCTCAAACTCTTCCGGTCTTCTTTCAAAGCTCTTTGAATCCGTTCCAAGAGCACAAACTATAATTGCTATCAGCGTCACCTTCATTATCTTTTTACAAGGGTTTTGCACCATTTGTGACAGGTGGTTTTCTCTGAATTCCAAGTGACGACAAGTAAAATTTGCCCTTCATGACTCTTCTAAGAATTCTAACCGATCACATCAATGATGTGGTCTTCACGGTTTCAATCCTTTCACGAATCTTCTGTTCCCAGTCTTATTTTTCAGGTTATTTGGGATTGTGTCAAGGATCTTCGTCATTTTCATGTTTCAAAGCTTTTTCTGCTCTCTTGCCAGGTCTTAGTATTCAGTCTTTCGTTTTCCTTTCATTCCATGTTGACTCACTAACAAGCTATATCTTTTTGTAAACTAAAACTAGATTTGGTCTTCTAACCTGGATTGGCCGATCCGGTTTTATCTCAAAATCCCATATTATTATTATTATTATTATTATTATTATTATTATTATTATTATTATTATTTCACTCCTTGCAAGTCTTTCATTTTTTTCTGGTGTCTAAGTGACAGCAGGTCTCCATAGGTCTACAGGGTTTTTTCTAAGTATTCTGGCCGATCTTAACAGTACTGGATGGTTTTGATTCTTTCTCTTCTTTCTAATTCCTTCAATCTTTTTTCCAAGCCTTCGGGGACCATTCCAAGTGCACCAACTACAATTGGCATTACCGTCATCTTCATATTCCACAATTTGATTAAGTTCTCTGGCAAGGTCCAAATACTTGTCGATGTTTTTGGTTTCTTTTATTTTCACTCAAGGGTTCACCAGAACGGCAAAATATAAAAGATAGCAAGTTCTTTTTTTTTCTTGTTAATTAACACTTGATCTGACCCTCTGGTCTTCTGGTCGTGATTGGGTGATCTGTTTGTTTCTCAAAATCCCAAAGAATTTTATGCATTTCATTCTCAAGAGGGGGGGGGGCTTCTGGTTTTTTCATATACCCTTTGGTAGTATTGCCAAATTTGAATCTCTTGCACAATTCCCTGTGGATTATCTTTCCTTTTTAGTCATACCTTGTCTTGTACTCATTTTGTACAAGTTTGCTAGATTCGTTTATTTTGTAATTAATCTTTTTATCTGTGTCTCCCCATATCCTACACAAGCTATTCTGGTGCCTATTATCAATTTTCGCTTTGATGAAATTGGTCCAAATGACATAATTTTGTGTAACAGGTAAAAAGATTCAGTTTCTCTCTTGAGGTTTCCTTTTCTTAGCCATGTCCACAGCATCTTGTGTGCAATTTCACCAGTTTGTCACTTGAAATATCTATACAACTGTTTGTCTTCGTTGATATATATTTTTCTCTTATCTGTACGGTTAGTATTTTCTACATCATAAGTTGGTTTGTTGGTTGGTTGGATTCTATGGCTTATCAACCACTATAGGTTATTTAATGTCAAATCCAGTTCACGTATATTAGATACGCATGATTTGTAAACCCATATATTGTAGAGAACGTATCTTAAAAAAACATAGCTCATTTACTCGCACACGAGTATATGGTTTCAAGTATTTCTATCCAACATGAGGTAGTTTATTTGATATAATTCCTTTGCACAGCCAAATAGTTATTATTTCTCACTACAGTTTTACTCGCAGAGATTTAATTGTTTCAAGTATTGCTATTCAACAATAATCTACATGTACTTAGTTGATTGGTAAGTTGGGTGGCTGAATTTTCCAGAATTGTGAAAAGTGTTATATTTTTAGGTATAACCCTGTATCTCTCAAGAAAGAGAGAACATCATTCATGTGGACATTCTCAAACATATCTCTCATATGATCTGTTTTAAAATGCCCCGCTCTCTTGTGATAGCTAGAGCTCCACATTTCACTAGCACATGTTTAATGGTGTAAGGTGTCTGGCATGTCAAACAGTGTGGTGGCTGTCCATGCTTGAGTATAAAAGAATGAGTGAGACTTGTGTGGCCAATCCGCAGTCGAGATATAATGATTTGTTCCTTTGTTGATTTTCTGAAGACTAGTCTTCATTCTTCCAAAGTGGGCTTTATTTGGAAGAGTTTGTTGTTAATGTTGTTATTCCAACGTTGTTACAATTTTGTAAGAAAGAATTTATTGATTTGGGGTTTTAAATCAGTATACAGAATGGAGATAGTGTTGGGGCTTAGATCTAAGGCCGATTTGGCTACCGAGTCAGCTCTTTCATTTCCACTCACTCCGATGTGGCTTGGGATCCAACATTATTACTTTATGACTAGACATTGAGTCTAGTCTACTCAGTAGTTTAAAAATTCTTGGGTTCCCCTGCTTTTTTATTTCTCAGTGATGTTAATACGGAGAGCGAGTCAGAGAATATGATAAATTTGTTATGTTTGTTCCCAGAAATGATGCAGAGAGTAAGGTCAATGGCACACACTTCTGCAGTGAAGATGGAACTATCATTGGAAGGGGTTTCTTATTGCTATCCTTTGAGCCATCCGTAAATATTTATTGATGGCCAGGATGGTGTAAGAGGATAGTGTGAAATTTTTCCAGATAAGTGTTGGGATGTGTTTATATTTTTGGAAGTTTGTTTAATTGGAGGATTACTTGTGTTTTTTTAACGATCCAAAATGGTATTTGTGGTAGGATGCTTTTAGTTACATTTGTAACAGGAATTGCGGATTATTGGAGAATTGGTTCCATCCGAAGGTCAAATTGTTTGATGGTTTTTTTTTTCTTTTTGTTTAGACTGTTGTTTGTATTTGGGGTTGAAGAACCAGTCGTAGGCTGGGTTGGATGGGGAGGATTTCAGTTTTGTGTAATACTGCAGAGCCAATTCATAGGTTGACACGCTATCGGTCTATAGTTGCTGGGAATGGTTCCTTTTGAGAGGCTACCACTTTCTTTTCTGATCACATACAGTCTATCAAACATTGTGTATCGTAGTCAATTTCCTTGTTCAATGGTACATCTGTCTAATCTACTCCCATTATTATGATTATTATCCTTGTACTCTTTTCACAACAACTTATGATTTCTTGTCGAAGTCTGAGAGAGATTAAATCTCCTCAGATCTTCAGGGCTTATCTAAATATGCTTATTCATCTCAATAATGCTGCTGTCTGGATGGTATCGATTCTTTCTCTAATCTCCAGTTTTCGAAATCTCTTTTCCAGGTTCTAGGGCACTGTTTCAAGGAAACTAGCTACGATTAATGTTACCATTACCCTCATGATCAATAACTTTTTCAGTTCTCTGGCAAGGTCCGCGTATTTTTTGAGTTCTACGCTTTCTGTTATTTTCACTTTGCGATCTCCAGGAAAGGCAAAATTCACTTAACGACAAGTTATTTTCTTGTTAATTAAAACGAGGCCTGGTCTTCTTGCTGTTCCTATCTTTAGTCTCAAAGAATTTTCAGTGACTGATTCTAGTTTGTGTATAAACCAGGTATCACTTATGTCAAACATTACTTTCTTGTACAATTCGCAGTGCATCACATTACAATGTGATGCACTGCGATACAATGTGATGTCATGAATTAATAATTATGTGTTGGATCCCAAGCCACCTCGGAGTGAGCGGAAATAAAAGAGCTGACTTGGCAGTCAAATCGGCCTTAGATCTAAGCCCCGACACTATCTTCATTCCGTATACTGACTTGAAACCCCAAATCAATAAATTCTTTCTTACAAAATGGTAACAACGCTGAAATAATAACATTAACAACAAACTCTTCCAAATAAAGCCCACACTTTGGGAGAATGGAGACTAACCTCCAGAAAATCAAGAGAGGAACAAGTCATTATATTTCGATTGCGGATTAGCCAGTAAGTTGTTACCTCACCAGCAGCTTTTGTATTTCTTTTGTGCAAGTTGGCACTATTCGCTTATTATGTAATTAACTTTTTCTTCTCAATCACGAAAAAGTCTACTATTCTCCTGTGTATTATCTATTTTTGCTTTGAAATAATTTGTCCATAGGACAAATTATTTTGTGCTGCAATTAATAGAAATTCATTATCTTGCTTTAGATTTCTCCATCCTTATCCAAATCATTTTATATGAAATTTCCATAGTTAATCGATTGAAGTAGCCATCAAGTAGTTGCTTTTCTTCCCATTTCTTCCCTAGCTTATTTATTGTTCCTTTTCTATTCGTTCTTAATGTTATTTACGTTGATATAAGTTATTTATGTTGATATAGATGTTACTGGCTGGTGTCAGCTATCTCTGTCTGCTCATTAAGTGCCAATTAACATTAGATCTGGTCTTCTGGCCGGGATTAGGTCATCTATTTTTTTATCTAAAAATCCCAGAGAATTTCATAGGCTTCATTTTCTAAGACAGATTCTGATTTGTGCATATACCATATGTCATTATGGTCAAATTCTAATCTTTCATAATTCCTCAGCGGGTTTATTATTATTATTATTATTATTATTATTATTATTATTATTATTATTATTATTATTATTCGCATATATTTGTTCACAAGAAGTAATTTTGTGTCCTTTCCATCGCTGTGGTAATCGGTGTCTGGGTGTTCTGTTAGTAAAACTGTTTGAGTATGAATGCATCGCGTTAAGTTTTGTCTTTATGTACCAGGCAATCAGATTGCTTCAGTCTTTTCTTATTGACAATATCAATGATTTTTATTTGATATTACATGGCCTCTCCTTACTTTGACCATTTTGATAAGAATTATTTGTGAAACTACTGCCATAGTCCTGGCAATCATTAACAAATACACAGTTTTCTATTGTCTTCCTTCTTTAAACAGATCACATGTATGATTATCGTGAGTTGACCATCTAGCAATTATGAGAAACAAATAACCAACAATGAGATGATTTTTCGGTGGCGAAGAGTGAATCAACAACAACGACAACAACATTCTTTAAACACAGGACCGTTGTTGTTTGTTTATTTTATTATGTCAGGAACAATAAGTTGTTACCTTGCTAGCAGATTTTACTGGCTTTGCTCTCAGACAGGACTCAAAAGTGGTCGATCGTCATTCCTGTTCGAGGGACTAAAAAAGTGCACTAACGTGTTATATCTTTATATATTTTCTGATTTTTATTCAGATGTTAAGTAATTAAAATATTCAAGCCATCATTAGAGAGAGGAGAAGAAATTATTTTACATCTTTCTTTATTAGAGCTAAAACTCCAAACTTCTTAAATTACTTCTCTATATTTATTTGTTTCGTATTTCACTGGCATAACTCTTCTGTTCGTATTAATCAACTAAATCAATATTTTCATAAAACCTTCATGCTTTGGTTTTCCCAAAGCATCATTCATTTTTCAAAACATCATTCATTCAGATGGTATTGAACAGCAAAGTCTCCTCGTTGAAAACTTCTTCAAATTTTTGTAATTATCCTCGATTGTATAATCTTGATAAGGAAAAGGTAACTTCAGGATGTGAGTGTCTATTACGTCATTTAATCTTGTGAATTATAAAGATACCAATTTTGAGTTATGGAAAATCGTTTATATTTAAAGATTCACACTTTAAGTTGTAAAACATCATTTATAGACGTTCTTTCTAAATATATTAAATGAGGGGTCTTTATTATTTACACGTCTCGGGACTATTGTTCTCGTCTTGTTTAGATATATTCGTCGTAGTCAGTAAGCTTCAGAGATTTTCGAACCAAACTCTTTTTTAAATCCACGGTAGAAAACTTTCTACTTTCACCTGTCTGTATCTTGAAATATCTCGAATAAATTGGATGTTTCGCCCTTTTAATGTCGATTTTCTTTCCGCTGAACCTGGGCCCAGGAATTGAACTCACGACTTCCAGGTAAAATTCAATTAGAAGCTCTTAACGAACGTCTTTATCCTCTCGGCTATTGTCTAGTGGTTTAAATAAAGGATTCGGTGCGAAATTCTTTGAAGATTGATGATTATGACAAAAGATACCTGAAGAAGGTCTGAGAGTACAACGGTAGAACCGTTGTGAATATAACAATAAAGATGTTTCACATATAAATTGTATTAAAATGGACGATAGAAGGAGGATCATACACGGCGTTGACATGTAAATAATGTCAATAATAAATATCTTAGTTTACAAAATGTCATCTCCGCTTTCTTTTCAATTATTTTTTTTACCCAATAGCCCAATTAAATCATTATACACGTCATAATAGTCAACTGCACTGGGTCATTCGAACAACCCCAATTATACATTTAAAAAAAAAATATCTACTAAAAAGAAGCTGCGAAAATGTGACATCCATTGATTAAAAAAAGTAACAACTACGAAATCATATAGCCTAAAAAATTTTCATACACATTCTACAAAAACCCGAGCTATGCAGACAGCAAAGAGTCTTCATCAGATAATGTCTCACGGGTCTGGCATGGTTCCGGAGCCAAAGCATTATTACCAATAACCAGAGCGCCATGGGAGAATGTATTTACCCAATCCATCCTCCAAGAGCAGGATGTAACACAGGGTCAGTTTTTCAAGCGCAGAACAGTTAGTTTGAATTCAATTTTCTTTCCTGACAGGTAAAGAACCCAGTCTGCCCGACTATTTACTCATTGGCGAGAGAGAAGTGCATTCATGTCTTTTTCAAGGGCATTAACGCAAAGTAGAAGACAAACAGCCTTACCCAAGTCACCGAGTCCATTTCCAACCAACCGATAACCATTATGCCAAGTGCCCCACCGCACAAAACCATCGAGCTTTGTTGTTTTTTTTTAAAAGAATGTTAAGTCAAGATGCAGCCACTTCATATGATCCTTTGTAGTATTTACAACTTTCCAGCAACAAAGCGTTAATCCGATGAGATAATATTTTGATTAACTCACAAAATGACACGTCATTACACGAAACGAAAATAAAATTTCCGTGAAATTCAGGAGCCAAGTCAGTGAAGAAAAATTTCAATTATGAATCGTGACTTCAATGATTTTAATATAAATTATTTGACGGGATGTAAGGCCAAATTCCAATGAAAAATCAAGTGAACGTTCAACCCAGATGAAGTTCAATTAATTTTACTTTTTAAGCTTTCTTGTTTGTTTTGCATTCGTTGTTAAATGACATATCAACCATCGCGGGTTATTTTAAACTTTCAAGTTATACGACTATTCCACTAAATAAAAAAAGAATAAAAATTAGAGAAAACTGAATATAAAAACATCGTCTTACATTATATAGAAAAAAATTATTGTGTTATTATTTGAGATAACATTTCCCCCGACCACCAACAAAGTTGAGGTAACAATTGTTCCCCACCCCCAAATCATTATTCCTGTTATTCACTTCTTTGTTACGCTCCTGGAGTAACGGTTATGTTTACATCATTCCATGATATGCAATAATACATGCGTAATTACAATATTATCAATGCTATTGTGTATCTGTGGCAGAGTTTTAATATGTTTACAGTTTTCAAGTAAAAACTGTAGGTTACATTAAGGTTAAGACTCCATTGTTTATTTACGGTATTTCCATTAATTTTTATTGTTTTGCAGTAGTTTTGAAAGTATAAATAAATGTTTGAATGTTTTCTCTTCATGTTATTGGATGTTGAAGAAATATTTTTGTTGGTTAGCAAAGCCCAGAGTTGTTCATGACACGCAATATATGATCTAAACACATTTTTGATAAAAAAAATTAGGGATCATTCATTACATGAAGCTGTTCATTACACGAGTAGACACAGTAAATTTCCTTGTGTTTTCACTGGGATTTCTCCGCTATATAGTCTTATGTCTGAGTTTTCGACATTGGCAAATGTTAGTTGGCGGGAGGGCGTAGAGGACTCCATACGTTTTAATAATTGCTTTTTTTTCTTTCAAAATATGCAAGTATTTAATTCTGCTAAGGGCGCACTTCTATCATTGTAAGTTTTTGATATTAAGAATAAATAAGGGGTCACTTTGTTTATTTATTATCCTTTGCTTGTTGTACTTCCTTAAGTATTTCCGCTTTTCACCATCTTCGCACATCAAGCTTTAAAACTAAATGAAGTAAAAGTTGGCGACCATAGTCGAGGGTAACCCGAAGGCTCCCTTTTCGATAGCTACTACAATGTGTAGGGGAGGGCGCTACTCCTTCCCTGGATTGCTCTACTTTACCCTTGATCCGTACCTTATAATGCTGAGTGTTAAGCAAGGAGGCATCAAGTACCATTTTTTGAGTCTTTGGTATGACTCGACCTGGGATTGAACCCAGGTCTCCCGGGCCATTGGTGAACACTCTAACCCCTAGGCCAATGTCCGCCATCAAATTTTGTTGAGTAAATCATCCGATAGTTCCTAAAAATGCCATCTTAAATTCTTTCCATTTTTTCTGAAATCATCCAATTCAAATATTTTCTACACTATTGCTGTATTTGATCAAATTAGACAATTTGTTCCAAAAAATATATTGCTCCAAAAAATCTAAATGGTTCGTAGACTTAGTTTGGGAAATTTGTCTTCGCAACACATTTGCAGTTTGTAGAGAAATATTAAAAAATATTTTCTATTCTTTGAAGTTCTATAATTTTGAAAATTTCAATGAGATCACCTTTCATTTTTCCTTTTACTATAGTCGTTAATTCTTTGTTTAATTTTTCCCAATTATTGTAATGCCACAGATCTATGAAGAAATTTGATCAAGACAAACAGAAATTGCAGATTTATTTATCTATCTATCTATCTATCTATCTATCTAAAGGTTTTTGAACGTACACCTTCTAGAATTCGACGGATAGTCAAAATTTGTGATGTAGATCGATTTCTCCGAAAGCTATTTTGGTTCTTTCTAAGTGTTTTCTCAATTTTCGGTTCTATGTGGTTGCGTAGTAGAGCTTTGTAGATCTTGCCCACTATGGATGGTAGGGTTATACCTTGGTAGTTCTTGGCTAATCCAAGCTCGCCCTTCTTAGGGAAGGGGGGATGCATCCCTTTGTCCATCTTTCAATTGTGTTTTTTATTATATACTGCATTATAGTGTCGGAGCAATATGTCATCGAATTCCCTGGTCTTCCATACTTCTGGGGGTATTTCATCAGCCCTGTTGCTCTCCTATTTAAAGTTTTTCTAAGTACTGAGTCGAGTTCTTCTTGCGTAAACTGTCATAGTTTGATGACTAGTTGATTATTAATTGTTTGTCGACTTCACCAAGGCATTTGACACCAGAGACAGAGGAAAACGGAGCAAATACTTCTCGCATATGGCCTCACCAAAGAAACCGTCGTAGCCATAATGATGCTTGCTATACACGTAAGTAAAAGTCCGCTCATCGGATGGAGACACAGACTACTTCGACATTGTAACAAGTGTACTACAGGGAGACATATTAACCCCATGCCTGTTTATTACCTGCCTAGACTACGTGCTTAGAACGTCTATAGATTTCATGAAAGAAAATGGTTTCAAACTGGCAAAGGAAAGAAGCAGAAGATCATATTTAACCAACCCCTCCGCTCGGGCAGGATATGACACAAGGTCAATTTTTAAGCGGAGTTTAACAGGTTTTAATTCGGAGTTTTCCTTCTCCTAGACTAGTTGCCTCACCAAGGCCGAAGAACCTAGTCTTCCCTACTATTTACCCATAGCTGGAGGGAGAATAATTGGATTCATACCTTTCCCAACGGTATTAGTGCTATGTGAAATGCAATCAGTCAGGTCCATGATTTGAACTCGTGTCGCCGTGTCCATATCCTGCGACGATAACCATTGCACCACGGGCACCTCCAGAAAGAAGCAGGAGATACCCCGTACAAACTATTACGGGCGCGGACTACGTTGTCCGGAAAGAGCGGCAGGTTACATAGGCAACACAGACAAGACAGAATACATGTGCTTTAATCAAAGAAGCGACATCTCCACACTAAAGAGTAGTCCTTTGGAAGTAGTGGATAAGTTCACCTACCTAGGAAGCAATGTCTCATCTACTGAAAATGAATTCAACACGCGGCTAACAAAAGCATGGACAGCTATCGATAAGGCTATTGGTCATATGATCAGACCTGACTGATAAAATAAAACGCAGTTTTTTCCAAGTAGCGGTCGTGTCGATACTGCTATATGGATGCACCACATGGACGCTAACTAAACGTATAGAGAAAAAGCTCGACGGCAATTACACAAGAATGCTTCCAGCTATATTGAACAAGTCCTGGAGGCAACACCCCACAAAACAGCAGTTATACGGCCACCTACCAACCATCACGAAAACTATCCAAGTTAGACGAACCAGACATGCGAGACACTGCTGGAGAAGTAAGGACGAACTCACAAGTGATATACTCTTGTGGACCCCTCACATGGATGAGCAAAGATGGGACTACCAGCTAGAACCAATATACAACAGATCCGTGCCGATGCAGGGTTTAGCCTAGAAGACTTCCCGGGAACGATGGACGACAGAGACGGGTGGCGAGAGAAGGTCAGGGAGATCCGTGCTAGCAGTGCGGCATGATGATGATGATGATGATGATATATATATATATACTTTAGATCATCAATATATTCTATGTATAATTTACCAAATAAAAATAATTTCTGCATGAGCAATGTTATTGTTAATAAAATTCTTCAAATCTCTGAATTAGTGTAAATTTGCCTTGCTAATATTGGACAACTGACCAATCTATAAAAACCAAAATGATATTTTCTCATTATCTATTGTACTTAAAACAATTGTCTTGAACCCACCTTAATCTCCTGTCGCGTCACTTTCAGGCGAAATATTCACGACTAACACATGACTAACGTGAGCATGTTTGAACCAGACTGTATACTACTGAATAACCTTTTGCTAATTACAATCTCTCTCTCTCTCCCCATACACACACACACACACACACACACATATATATATATATATATATATATAGAGAGAGAGAGAGAGATGTTAGATCATGATTCGTTTTCATTTTCGATTATATTTATCCTACATTGGTAAAAAAAAATAAAAATAATAACCCATTTTATTTGTCTTTTATATTCGAAAAAGTAATTTAAAAAACTTTTCAAATATTAATATACATTAATGTATATATTATGATTGAATCTATTTACCCGGCGCCTCCGCTACATGGTGAATTTTTCAAGTAGAGTACAGCTGGTTTAGATTCAAAGTTTTTCCTCTCGTAGATTGGTTTCCTTAACAAGGCGGAAGAACATTACAAACTACTCTTTACTCATATCTGAAGGAGTGACACATGGATTCATTTCTTACCCAAGAGCATATCACGAAGTGAAACACTGCAATGCCCATGATTTGAACTCGGGTCACCGATTCCATTTCCTATGACGAAAACTGTTTCACTAAACGTGCCTCCAAAGTATAATGATTGTATTTCCTTTTTAATTGATTCTGTAAGTCATATTCGTCTTTAAAAACAAAGTGGTAGTTAAGTAGATAAAATGAAAAGGTTGAAAAGATAGATAGATAGATAGATTCCTGTTTTTGAAATATTTGTAAATAAAAAAACAAGTATTGATATATGTACATGGCAATAGATTTGTATATTATGATAGTATTTTTGTTTAAATTACATCAAGTAAGTAATTTTCGTCTTTAAGATAAGTTGAAAGTTAGTGACCGTGGTCGAGGGAGACGAGAAGGCTCCCTTTTCAATAGCTACTGCACCGAAGTGTAGGGGAGAGCGCTACTCCTTTCCCAGGATTGTTCCACTTCACCCTTGATATGCACCTTATAATGCTGAGTGTTAAGCAAGGAGGTATCAAGCACCATTTTCAAAGTCTTTGGTATGACACAACCTGGGATTGAACCCAGGTCTTCCGGACCATTGGCGAACACTCTACCCACTAGGCCAATGAGCCGATGCTCGAAAGTTAGCGACGCCTGACGGTAGGAAACCTTAATTATCAATCAACCCTCGCAAAAGTTGTGCCAGAAATATTAATTTTGTAGAATTGAACATTGGTATATACATAAAATATTGTTGATTTTTCAGTTAGGAATTCTTTCGATAAGTAACATGAAATTAAGGGAAGATAAGTGAGGATAAGCCAAATACTTTGGTTCTTTCTTTTCAGAATTTGAAACTGAATTATGAAGATACCTATTTCCGAGAAAGTTTTATATCATCCGACAGCTTTTCCCTTCTACACTGCTTGTGTGTTAAAAATCTATCTATCTATCTATCTATCTATCTATCTCAGGATGTTTCTATCTATCTCAGTCTGTTTCTTTCTTTCTATCTATCTATCTATCTATCTATCTATCACAGTAAATCTAAGAAGATGATAAAATTAGCGGAAAAGTGAATAACCCAGCACTGACAATAGATTCAATGATATTTCCTTCTTTACTGAAACAAAGAACTTTTTTCAATCAAGAGCAAAATATCTATCTATATATCTATCTATCGTGCTCTCCTTGTTTAAATGACCAATAATCTGTTCAGTAGAAGCAGAATTTCTCGAGGCAATAGATGACGCGAGTCTCACAAGGATCTTATTCTTTATTTTTCTTTCTAATTCACGTTATGTCTACAAGTGATGATCCGGGTGAATGGTAATAAAAAGGAACAAGTTATAGAAAATGATTATTATAACAATCCTTTCGTTAGAAAATAGTTGTGAAACTCATCCAACTGACGAAAAATATTTGAAGTTCTATGGAATTTGTGTGTTTGAAGTTTTCTCGAAAGGTTATATCAAGAAACAATTTCAGATATATTCCTTTATAGAAAAGACATGCTTTGCTCTTTGGCGTGAGAACAGGGATTAATACAAGACATAGTTGAGGATGTTGCTATTTTCTGGCTTCTGTGTGAATATTAAAAATAGGATGGGTCAATCATTATGTATACAAAATATTTGTGGAGGTGCCCGTGGTGTAATGGTTATCGTCGTAGGAAATGGACACGGCGACACGAGTTCAAATCCTGGACGTGACTGATTGCATTTCACATAGCACTAATACCTTTGGGAAAGGTATGAATCCAATTATTCTCCCTCCAGCTATGGGTAAATAGTAGGGAAGACTAAGTTCTTCAGCCTTGGTGAGACAACTAGTCTAGGAGAAGGAAAACTCCGAATTCAAACCTGTTAAACTTCTCTTAAAAATTGACCTTGTGTCATATCCTGCCCGAGCGGATTGGTTGGTAACTATGTATACAAAATATTTAAGAAATACGTTCTGAATAACAAATATGTTGTATACATATTTACCAACCAATCCACTCGGGCAGGATATGACACATGCACATGCAAAAGCACGGTTTTTTAAAAGATATATTCCCTTAAAATTCTGAAAACAGTTTGTTATTGTTCTTTGTCGTACACCCCATCAAACATTTGGTTAATTTAACTTTCTTAATGAAGGTGAAGGGTAATGACTTTTTTTAACATATTAAAAAGATACTTCACTCGAGAATAAAATTTTGTTTATATTTTTATAACGTTTTACCTATTAGTTCGTATGAATCCCTAATTTTGAAAAAAAGGTACAATAAAGTACAGTAAAATAAAGTACAATATTTCAGTAAAATAAAGTACAATATTTCTCTTCATTAGTTTTCGTAACTGAATATTCTAAGGATGTGTTCATAGAAGAGAAAAAATCCGGCTAAACGTTTTTTAGAGGTGAAAAATTAACATCCGTAGATTAAAGTCTTCCACTCTAGGATTTTGTTGATGAATATGAAAATGCAAAATTTGACAGATTTGATAAAAAATAGTATTTTATCTGAATAATACTCTTTTAGTCTTTGTTTTTGGGTGTCTTTTTATGGGCCAATATTTTTCTACAGAGGCCCGAAAGAAAACTAATATGAGAAAGACAGAACTTTTCCGAGAATTTGTTTACATAAAAAAATGGATTATGACAGTTTTGATCACCATACTTTAGAAGAAAAAGTGGAATACTTGTCAGTAATAAATCATAACTTCACTGATAAAAGTGCATGATATATATATATATATATATATATATATATATATATATATATATATATATATATATATATATATATATATGAATGTCTGTAAAATCAGAAAAAAAAATCTACCTAGGCTTCAACTAAACGGATCACCAGAATATCTCTAACCAAAGGAGGGTTGGACCAAACAAAATTTTATTGATTAAAAACCAGCTAGGAAGAATGAAATTAACATAAAAAATTAATCAATAAATGAATATATATATATATATACTTATCTATTCATTCATATATATATATCTATATATATATATATATATATAAATTCAGTGACTATTTGATGGATTGATTGATTTTAACGGCATGGCAAACCATCAATGGTTATTTAGGCTTAGAGGTTAGGGAATCGTGTTCATTATACATTTATATTTACATTTTTAGGTACTTGTTACAATACGAATTTTTCTTTTTTTTTTTTTTGCACACGGTCGTATTGTAAACGACTCTTTAAACAAATCTATTTGACCATTAGATGGGATCTTAACAGGTACTACCGCTCTGGGTCTGAGTGGACATCGGAGTTATAGAAAAAAAGAGATACTCTATGTGCCCCTGATATTCAAAAGTTGAACTTCACCATTAAATGCAGTTTAGTGTCATAACCAGAACACTTCATTTTTGTGGAAGAGGTCTTAGTCGTCTTTTGTGGGTACAGTCAATGGGTTGTAAGCTCCGCGGACTGGGTGATATAAACTCACAATATATATATATATATATATATATATATATATATATATATATATAGGTGTGTCCAGAATTTAATGGGACTTTTAAAACAGCGCGTTACCAAAATATTTGAACATGTTCTCGACTGAAATTTTGTCTTGTTAAGTGACATTTATTTACATTAAATTTATTTCTGCAATTTTTTCCACCAGTACAATCAGTATTGTCATATGACGGGAGATGGTACGTGAGGAATACTTGCTGTGAGTACTGCAATTTCTCAATAAAATATGATAAAATGAAATTCAGAAGCACATAGATAGATCTGAACACATTGAAATAGATCGGTAGAAAGACAGTTATATAGATCTGAACAAATCGAACTCTCTCTCTCTCTCTCTCTCTCTCTCTCTCTCTCTCTCTCATTTTTTAAGTGTGTGACTTCAATATATATATATATATATATATATATATATATATATATATATATATATATATATATATATCTGGAGAAATGGTTGATTTTGGTAAATCTGACAAGTTGATAAAATTAGCGGAAAAGTGTATAAACCAGCACTGACAATGGATTCAACGATATTTCCTTCTTTATTGAAACAAAGAAATTTTTTTAATAAAGATGAAAATATCGTTGAATTCGTTGTAGTTTTGATTTATCCACTTATTTTTATTATATATATATATATATATATATATATATATATATATATATATATATATATATATATATATATGAGGGGATAGATAGATAGATAGATAGATAGATAGATAGATATTATTTTTAATGTTGTATAACAAATTCGTAGCCATAAGTTCTTGTGGGTCATTTTTCCTGATATGTCATATTTTGTCCTGATACAAATATTTTGATATTAAACATTTTGAAATT
Source organism: Sepioteuthis lessoniana (assembly GCA_963585895.1). Lineage (NCBI taxonomy): Eukaryota > Metazoa > Mollusca > Cephalopoda > Myopsida > Loliginidae > Sepioteuthis > Sepioteuthis lessoniana. The sequence goes on along the minus strand of OY757940.1, from coordinate 19,743,001 downwards.
AAGAAAACTATTTCAAACGCTTCTCTGATAATTGCTAGTTTTAGCGTTTGAAATCCGACCAACGACCTTCATTCCGCTATGCTGTTCAAAGCGTTTTTTTTTCTGTCAGGCCTCACCAAAAGCATTTTTGGGGACAATTAGACATGAAAGAGACAGTCGCTTTCTTTGCTGACCCCATATGAAAAGCCAGGTCATCATTTTAATAAAAGTTTCATCGTTTGATCTATTTTTACAGATATGACATGTCTCCCCTGGACATTTTTGATACGTAAATATATATATATATATATATATATATATGTGTGTGTGTGTGTGTGTGTGTGTGTGTGTGTGTGTGTGTGTGTGTGTGTGCACGTATATATATACGTGTGTGCGAGAGAGAGAGAGATAGAGAGTGAAAATATGGGAAATACTTTTTAATTGCTTTTATCAATGGCTTGCGTGGTAACATAAAATAATTGTCATTCAAAATGAGACGGAGAAAGTTCAAATTGCAACAGGCGCTGTTTTCTTTTTGTACCGTTAATCCCCTAAAAGGCATGAATCCGTTTCCCTTTGAGTTCTACCTTCTCATTGTTTACAGATGTGGGGTAGAGGAGTTGTTACCATCACGGTAGGTGGAATCTGTCGAGTGAGAATTCTAACTGTCTGCTGATGTTCATTCACGATTAATGCCCTTGGAGAAGGCTTGAAAAGACTTCCTTTGTGCTCCAAACCTTCAGAAAGTCATGAAACTAATTCTCCCCATTTTCAATCTTCTGACCATATACAGATGTGACATACCGTAACGGTTATCAATAGTGAATATGGAATTGGCTGACAGGATTTTAATATATTCTATTATGATTGAATTTCGTTTAAAATGTCATCTTCTCAGACATTTTCCCCTTTAAAAAATTTATGCAGCCGTATCGTCCTCAGTGGAAACACACAAATTCAGTAACAAAACGTGAATACATTTCGTAGACTTCTTGAAACCGCAACCACTGTGTACTGAAACCTTTTTCTACCTTCAATGTAAAAAAAAACAACCTAAATTTCGCATTGAAAATAAAAATATCAATAATATCTAAGTTCTTTTTTGTCAAAGATCTTGCATATTTGCTTTTTTAAGTCTTTAAATCAACCCCTCCTTCGACATGTAGACAGACAGATCTAGATTATTCTGAATTAGAACACTCAAAAAATTTTCCCACAGAAATTAATAGAAACCGCTTCTTCATGACAAATATTATATGCATAAACCAGAATGTGTATTAGAAAATGTGAAGTATAAAATTCTCTTGAGATACAAATGGATCACCAAATCCAGGCAATTGGATCACCAAATCCAGGCAATTGGATCACCAAATCCAGGCAAATGGATCCCTAAATCCAGGCAATTGGATCACCAAATCCAGGCAAAAAAATTTTCATCGAGTGGATTTGCCGTTTAAGCGGACTAAGATTAAAATAAAAGAAAATGAAAAACAAACAAATACCGGGAACTTTCTACTGAGGTGAAAAAGCTACGTACAGAATATGAAAATAACGGTGATACTAATCATAGGTGGAGCCCATGATACGGTCCACAAAGGTCCGGAAAAGAGATTGGGAGAACTGGAGATCAGAAGGAGAATCGAGACCATCCAGACCACAGCACTGTTAAACCAAACTAGAATACTTAGAAGAGTCCTGGAAAAGACACTGGGGGAACTGGGATTCAGAGGACGAATCGAGACCATCCAGACCACAGCACTGTTAAACTAAACTAGAATACTTAAAACAGTCCTGGAATAGACATTAGGGGAACTGGAGATCAGGGGACGAATCGAGACCATCCAGACCACAGCACTGTTTAACAGAAAAACTGCGAATTAGAACAAGAATCGAGGCAATCCAGACTTCAGCACTGTTAAACCAAACTAGAATACTTCATCAATTGTTTCAAGCATTTCGATTAAATACGAATTATTTTTAAACAAATCTATTTGATTAATAGCTTGGATATAAACAGGTATTATTACTCTAGGTCAGACTGGACCAAAAAATAATGGCAATAAAGAAGTGATTCCAAATTCCACAGAACTTCAGAATAGGAGCTTCACCACCGGAAGTAGTTAAGTATCGTATGTAGGACACACTTTTTCGTGAGTAAGGTTCTTCCCCCCAGCAAGAATGATATGCGTATTCTTCTCCCACTCCAGAAAGTGTTATTTAACTTTGCTAAAACATTCATTATTAAAATTCCTAAAGATGAAACCGAAAACGTAACAGAAATTCGCAATAAGATGAAGCGCACGAATCTAATACAGAAGAACATAGCATAATGATGGCTTAAAAGATGCATTTCAATGAGAGCAGGCATTTAAAAAGTAAAAATTAGCGGGTTTAATCTACAAATGTCAGGTGAAGGATTTGCGTCTGATATTCGTATCCCTCCCCATTATCAAGTAATTTTAATAGTTTCATACCTGTACAGATGTTGCTTATATTTGTGGAGATGTTTGCTGTTTAATTTAAGCACCACTATATCACTATTCCACCGGCCAGTAACCCAAAGCTGACCCTTGACCTTAGAAGACGCAGGGTGATTTTCTGGGATATTCTTTAATGTGCGTCTTATAAGCCGTCAAATACGGTAATTCAAATTACTTAACTCTGTAATGACAAACAGGGAGGGGGTGTTGTTTTTGTGTGGGTTTTATATCATGACAGATTGTACGTCGAAAAATCTCTACTTTCAATGCCTTTAGCAGATGAGTCACAACACCTATTTATCATTGGGGAACAGAGTGGGTTGAATCGAGTACAGTCGTCGGTTACAGTGGTCGGGTAATAAAAGTTTGGATTTTTGTCGAGCCAACCCATGAGATTGACAGAAAAGGTTTCGCCATCGACTGGGAAAAAATAGAAATGAAAAAGTAAAACAATTTGGAATGTTAGGGGTGACAAAGATAACAAAAAAGAAATAACTCAGTAAAACCCGACAACAAATGATAATAATTCAACCCCCCACACACGTATATATATATATATATATATATATATATATACATGAGGAAGACTATAGATCAACGATAAATATCAACAAGTCACCCTTATATATATATATATATATATATATATATATATCATAATGATATATATATCATCATCATCATGTCGCGCTGGTAGCACGGATATCCCTGACCCTCTCTCGCCACTCCTCCTTATCGTTCACCGCCCTTGGCAGGTCCTCAGGACTGCATCCCGTATCCTCACACAGCTGCTGAATGTATGTTCGTGCTGGTCGTCCTGCTTTTGCACGGCCATGTGCGGGGGTCCATAAGAGAACATCTCTTATGAGTTCGTCCCTGCTTCTCCAGCAGTGCCCTGCATGTCTGGTTCGTCTAACTTGAATAGTTTTCGTGATAGGAGGCAGGTGGCCGTACAGTTGGTGTCTTGTGGGGTGTTGCCGCCAGGACTTGTTCAAGATTGCACGCAGCATTCTTGTGTAATTGCCGTCTAGCTTCTTCTCGAGCCGTTTTGTTAGCATCCATGTAGTGCACCCATATAGCAGTATCGATGTGACCGCTGCCTGGAAGAAACTGCGTTTCATTTTATCGGTTAGGTCTGATTTCCATATAATCGATAACCTATTGATAGCTGTCCATGCTTTCGTTAACCTCGTGTCGATGTCCTTTTCGGTTGATTCGACGCTGCTTCCTAGGTAAGTGAATTTGTCTACTAGTTTAAGAGGGGTTCCGTCTAGAGTGGAGATGTCCCCCGTTTGATTATAGCCCATATATTCCGGTTTGTGTGCATTAACACAGAGGCCTATGCCTGCGGCTGCTCGTTCCAAACTATGCAGGAGCGCCGATGACATATATATATATATATATATATATATCATAATGATATATATATATACATATATCCTTATGATATATGTATATATATCATTATGATATATATATATATATATATATATATATATATATATATATATATATATATATATATATATCATAGTGATGTGCCAGCAACTTGGATTTCTTTGACTCTCTCTTAGCATCAATCTCTTTCAGCTCAGTTATTGCTCTAGAAAAGTACTCAAGAGGACATCCAGTGTCCGCATAGAACTAATATATATAGGTCCTTGCTGGTTGGCCAACACTGGTGTGTCCATGAGTACGAGTCCATAAGATAACTTCACTTATGTGTTCGTTCTCACTTCTGCAGGAGTGCTTAGCATTTCTTCGTCTTACTTCGATGTTTTATGCGATGGGAGATGAGTGGCTGTACAAATGCTGTTTTGCAAGTTGTTGCTTCTAAGATTAGTTCAAAACAACACGTGTAGTTCCCATCTAGCTTTACCTTCCAGAGGTTTTGTTAGAGTCCAAGTGATTCAACCATACTCTAGTACTGCCATGTTCACAGATTGGAAGAATTCCCGTTTTATTTCATCTGAGAAATCTATATGTCAATAGTAGCACATGCTTTTCCTATGTGTATGCCGACATCGCTTTTCGTTGATGAGATATAGCTACCGAGTTATGCGAATTGGTCTACTAATTTCAGAGGAGACGGCACCATCTAGATGAAAACATACCGTAATCATTAAAGTATAATACGCATGCATGTATAGTATGCGCCCCAAACTTTGGGCAACGAAATTCTGGAAAAAAATGTTCGTGTATAATACGCACTAAATTTTTAGGTTTTGTATCAGCTAAGTTTAACTTGAATTTATTATTTTTTAAAACTTTTTAATGGTTCGGACTAACTAAAGATTTAAAAAAAATCTGTATACGAGTAGTTTACATTATGTCTTAAAAAATTAAATTCACTCAATATTTAGAGCAACTATACAGATATGTTCACACAAAAATGCAACAAGTTTGCGGCGAAAATAAGCTTACATTACAAGAAACAAAATCATTAATAAACACATATTCTTGTGGACTTTTTTCTGTTGTAGCGTAAAACGAATTAATTTGGACAGGAGATCAAACTTATTTTTGGTCATCCTGTTCCGATTATTGGGAGGCTGCAAAAATAGGTAATTATGTAGATCTCGTCTAAAATACGAACTTCTAGCATTTGCGCGGGAGAATTTGGAAAAATACGCAAATAATGACTATATATATATATATATATATATATATATATATATATATATATATTGTAACAGTGTTGGTTGTCACTAATTCACTTTGTGGGTTTGTGGTGAATCAAGTGTGATATTATTTGAAGAGTGTTCAGTATCTGTGATAGAGCTATTATATTATAAAGATTAATAAATATATATATATATATATATATATATATATATATATATATATATATATATATATATTAAATTTTATATATTTAATGACATGGAAGTTTGTCTGTGACCTTAGGTTTCATGAAGTTTTACTAACAACAATCATAAGGCAGATAACGTCCACACACAATAATACGCAACTATAAACCCCCCCCACATACACACACTCACAAGCACACAGAAAGATTTGTACACAATTCTGACGGTTTTTGATTGTATTTTTCGATTTTTTTTATTTCTTCATTTTCTTTCTGATGATTGTTTGTAAAACTTCATGAAACTTAAGGTCACAGAATAACTTCCATGGCATTAAATATATAAAATCTAATATATATATATATATATATGTGTGTGTGTGTGTGTGTGTGTGTGTGTGTGTGTGTGTGTGTGTGTGTGTGTGTGTGTGTGTGCATATCCCGTAAAAAAGTAAAAACGTACAAGCCAAAAAGTATCCTGAAGTTAGAGCAAATATCCCAATATCAAAATATTTTTAAAATCACAAACATATCCCACAACTCCAAGTTTCGCGTCCGTACGATCCTCAGGTGAGCAATCGAAGTAAAGACTACAGAGGAATATTCGAAAAAAAATGCTTCCACTCAAGAATAAATGTTAAGAACAGTTACGTACAATTAAAAACATATTTTATTGTTTGATGAAACAAAATAGAACGAGAATAGATAATGAAATGAGCCACGAAAAGAGTGAATTAAGGGGATGTACGCAGAAATCTCCTTATCGCACATACATATATGATGTTTCTAAAAAAAATGAAAATTTGTCAGGGATCTATATATATAAAAAATGTTTCTTGGTTGTTGGATTTGTTGGAATTACAATTAGCAAAAGAATTTCAAGGCACTCTATGTTATGTTCGACTTTATACTGTCATATCGTGTTCAATGCGACACGAGGTTCGATGGGGGCAAAATATTCCCTTCTAGGAAAACCGGACAAGTTTTACCAATGGGTAAAAAGAAATTTGGAATTTTCGTGCATCTTTATATGGTGCTTTTGCAACGCTATCTAGCTGTCATAAGCAAAAATTATTTGGTAGACAAGGGTGGTAATCCTATTGGGGTAATCCTATTGGGGTAATCCTATTGGGGTAATGGGTAAAAAGAAATATTCCCTTATAGGAAAACCGGATAAGTTTTACCAATGGGTAAAAAGAAATTTGGAATTTTCGTGCATCTTTATATGGTGCTTTTGCAACGCTATCTAGCTGTCATAAGCAAAAATTATTTGGTAGACAAGGGTGGTAATCCTATTGGGGTAATCCTATTGGGGTAATCCTATTGGGGTAATGGGTAAAAAGAAATATTCCCTTATAGGAAAACCGGATAAGTTTTACCAATGGGTAAAAAGAAATTTGGAATTTTCGTGCATCTTTATATTGTGCTTTTGCAACGCTATCTAGCTGTCATAAGCAAAAATTATTTGGTAGACAAGGGTGGTAATCCTATTGGGGTTTTAATTGGATTGCTCACCTAATGATTGCATAAAAGAGAAACTTTCAAAGTTTCTTTTTTTATACGAAACTTAGTTAATGTTTTGCATCGGGATTCGGTAGAAATACTTGAAATTATTTAACTTTGTGCAAACAAATGAGCTCTAATTCGTTTAAAAACAAAGTTACCAACAAACTATTTACTCAAATATCACACACACACACACACACACACACACACACACACACACACACACACACACACACACACAAGCACACACTCACATGTAGATAAACAGAATTTAGCATTAAATAACCCATTAGGGTTGATATGCCATTAAACACATTTAATACATGTTGATATGCCATTAAAAGTTAAGTAAAGTTGGCGAACACTCTACCACACACATAAAATATGCCATTAAACATATATATATATATATATATATATATATATATATATATATATATATATATAAACCACACAAGTAGGCACGCACACGTGCACGAATACACACTGACACTCACATACACACACACACACACACACACACACACACACATATATATATATATATATATATATGAGGGTGGGCTGAAATGTTTATAGTTTGAAAAGTTCATATGATGACGTCATATCCCCGGTTGATGACTTTTTTACCAACGGGATCCAAGCATTGCAATATCAATGGATGAAGTATGAAGACTGCAAGAGTGACTATGTTGAAAAATTAACTTCATTTGATCACATCTTATGAGGGTATTTTGGTCAGCCTATGAACTTGTCAATCGACCCTCGTATATCTACGTATATAAGCCTGTGGGGCTATGCCTCGTGTGTACTTAGGGTTCGCACTGATTATAAATACATCACTGTCAAAGGACGATTTAACACAACCGACAACATCGGAAATATAAATATATATATATATATATATATATATATATATATGTGTGTGTGTGTGTGTGTGTGTGTGTGTGTGTGTGTGTGCCAGCGTCATTGTTTCTTCTCTTTTTCTCTAGTTTAACATTTTGTCCCTTTCTTTTTTTAGCAGTCGTTCGTTCGTTGTGTTTATTTTGACTGCTCTCACCCCGACCCGCTTTCTCGCGAAACGTTCCGATCCATAACACCAAGTAAATGATATTCCACCAGTTAACTCTTCTCCAGTCCTCTTTTACGCGGGTAAAATCGGGGTGGTTCGAATCAACAATGGGGGACTCCAAGTGGGACATATTTGATTGTGGTCGTGATGGAGATTTAAGAAAAGGATTTGGAAGACTTGGTTTGAGAAGAAAAAAGTAGTAAAAAGAGTAGGGATAGGGAGAGGTGGAGGCGACTGTGTGTATGTGTGTTTATGAAAGAGAGAGATAGATATATACAGAGAGAGAGAGAGAGAGAGAGAGAGAGAGAGAGAACAATCGGCCGAGTAAAAGAAATTGAAACAAGAAGAGAGAAAAGACAAAATATAAAGGATACTGTGTGTGTGTGTGTGTGTGTGTGTGTGTGTGTGTGTGTGTGTGTGTGTGTGTGTGTAAGAGAAAGAGATAAAGAGAAAAAGAGAAGAAACTGTCGACTGAGTGAAATACGAAGAATGAGAAGAGAGAAAAAAGGCAGAATATAAAGGACAAAAAAATAAAGTGAAAAGGACAGAGAGAGAGAGGGGGGAGAGAGGGAGGGAGAGAGAGATGAGAAGATGAGAATGGAGAGAAAGAAGAACACTTTTTAAAGATTATGCGAAGAGAAAGAAAGAGAAAGGAATAGAGGGAAAGAAAGGAGAAAACACAGAGTAAAATGGTGAGAAAGAAAGAAAGAAAGAAAGAGAGAAAAGTTTGATGCAAGAAAAAAAAGAAAAAATAATGAAGAGATAGTGGAAAAAGAAAAAAACTTTGGAAGGGAGAAGAAAAAGAGGAGAAGGAAAAGAATATATTTAAAAAAAAACCGGTAATTCATATGAAGAATTGATTTCATTGATTTCAACGGTATGTCAATCTATTTAGAGTGGTTTTATGTTTGAGGTAAGAGTATCGTTTTTATGTTACGTTCAAGTTTACATGTGTTATGTCGTTGTTATTTATTTAGTTAAAAAAAATCTTTGGTACCAATCAAAAGAATACTTTTAAAACTGACTGATCTGACCTGTAGATGGGACCCTAACAGGTTTTACCTCTCCAGATCAGAATGGTGCCGGGAGTAAGGTCAATGAACAGGTACTCCATACTCTCCAGATGTCAAGAACTGGGACCTTGCAATTCAATACAGTGCAGTGTCATTCTCAGGGCTCTTCTTGCGGGGAGGTCTTACTCTTCGGCAGAAGACGCAATCGGAGTATTTTTAAGCTTCGGTAACAAATCGATTAAAATAAAGAAAGAGAAAAAAGAAGAGGTGATAAGAAAAAGAAATAGAAGAAAAATAGAAGGAAATAAAGGGAAGAAAAAAGTAAACGGAGAAAAGAGGTGGAGGAGGAGAAAGAGATGAATGGTAAGACAAAAGTTTTAGACAGGTGCTTGGAATTGAAATTCCCTTCCATAAACGCGCGTGTGTGCGCGAACACACACACACACACACATACACACACATACATACATACCTACCTACATTCACACGCACACATAGCATGAATTTTGAATTCGTTTTATTTAAAGTTATTTAAGATTTACTTTGTCAATCCCGATAAGACGAATATTTCGTCGTTTACTTCATCTTTTATAGAACAGTTGCTGTTAAGTCCCAAAACTACAATCAGCCATCTGCCAGAATATATATATAGTAAAGTAAGTAAAATTGGCGACCCTAGTCGAGGGCGATCCAAAGGCTCCCTTTTTATTAACTACTACACCGTGTTAGGGGAGGGCGCTACTCCTTTCACGGAATTGCTCCATTTTACCTTCGATCCCTACTGTATAATGTTGGGTGTTAAGCAAAGAGGCATCAAGTACCATTTGTTTTAGTTTTTGACTCAAACAGGGATTGAACCCATTGGTTAACACTCTAAGTACATGCGCAATAGAATAAAAAATAAGGATTCTTATCATTGAAATTACCAATAGTTGCCAGATAATCAAGAGATTATGAAACTTACAGTTGTGAGCTGAGTGATTTTCTTTTTCGAAATTTTTTTTAATAATTCGCAATTTGTATTGATCATTATTCTATTTACGGCCATTGCTACTGACATCATAGTTTTTAAACTGACGTCACCGTTTTTAGTTTTTGAACATATAGTATTCATTTCAAAGGCATATAATATATATATATATATATATATATATATATATATATATATATATATATATATATATGTGTGTGTGTGTGTGTGTGTGCGTGTGTGTGTGTGTGTGCGAGAATCGTTAAAAACATTCTAAGTCTTAAAATCTGGGTGAGGCTTAGAACTTTTTGAACAACTCTCGTAAATAGATAGATAGATAGACGAAGCGAGAGCATAAATGATTGATAGATAGATAGAGAGAGAGAGAGAGAGAGGGGAGAGAGAGAGAGAGAGAGAGAGAGAGAGAGAGAGAGAGAGAGCTGTTCTAAAAATATAGTTGGTTAGTTTTAACATCATGTCAATCTTTGATGGGTTATTTCGTGCCGAAGTCAGTCTTTTTATCTTTTTCGCAATTATATGATATCAAGGAACTAACAATAATCATTTGTAAACAATCATAGCTTAATCAATTATTCTCAATACAAATAATTTGCATAGAGTTTAACGGTTTCAAGTATTTCAATCGAATACTAAATTATATTTTAGTAAACAATCAAAGATTCAAGTATCTTCAATTCATATAATTTGAATAGTTATGGGTCCCTCACTTGGCGTAACGGTTAGTAAGATAGATTAACAGACTGTTGTTTGATAGTTTGATTCTTTCTAGGCGCCCCATACTTCTGGCCTTGTACCATGTCTAAACAAAAGCTTAGTAAATAAATATATCATTTCAAGTATTCCTATTCCAACATATCTATTCATCCATTATTTAGCCCGTAACAAATCCTTCCAGTCAGATTGTACCTGAGAGCAATAGAAACAAAAGGGTAACTTCACACTCAGGAGCCTTATCACAGAGTGCAGTTTAGCGTCATATTAGGATGTCTAAATCAAATTTTAAATTTCTTCCAAATAATTCACTTGCAATTTAATACTTAAAAGAATAAGTTCCTGCGAGTTTTCTATTTTCGAAGAACCTTTTACGCACCTCTCTTGATATCGTCGTATTTCTTTTAATGTTCTCCATATTTCAAATCTTTTGGTGAAAAAATAAGAAAAAGGTTGCATGGAGTCTGGTAGAAATACCAAGTAAAAAGATAAAGAGGAGAAGGCAGAGTAATCATCTGAAAAAAGAAAGAGGACGAGGACGAGTAGGCGTTGAAGGAAAGAGTAAAAAAAGGGTCGGAGGAAGGGTTAACGAAAAAAAAAAAAAACGTTTGGAGAAAAACGTGTTACTTTTAGGAAGCGGAGAAGGAGGAGACTAAAAAGTAGTTAAGAGAAACATGGTTTGGTTTCTTTGTTTAATGGTATATCAACCTCTGTGGGGTATTTAATGCCAAAGACATCCTTATAAAAGAACAGTAATAGTACTATCTAACCCATAGCTGTGAGGGTAAAAGGGTTCATACCTTTCCCAAGGGTCCGAAAGTGACAGTAATAATGCGAGCGGAGTTCGAACGCATTTTAGCGATAACACCACGAGGACCCCCCCCCCCCAAGAAAGAAAGAAAGAAAGAAAGAAAGAAAGAAAGAAAGGGTAAAATGAATAGGTGGTAAAAAAAGAGATACTGAATGGAAGGAAGAGTGGTTATTAGGTGGAGAGGGAATGTATAAGTTGTTAGTAAGTGGTAAGAAGGTGGAGCAGAAGAAAAGGAAGTGTTATCGAGTATAAAAAAGAGGAGGAGAAAAGGGGAAAGAGGGCAAAGAAGAGAGGGAAGAGAAGATACTGTAAAAGTAATAAAAAGAAAAAGAAAAAGAAAGAAAAAAGTGGACGAAAGAAAGTAGGTAGCCGCGATATAGTTGAAAGAAGAGGAGGAAAAGAAGGAAGGTTTCTGAATTTGAGAAAGAAAGAGGACTTGTTATTAGAAGAAGGAGGAGAAGACTAAGATGGAATAAGTAGGAGTCAGTTAATGGTAAAAGAGAAAGGAGGAAAGTAAAAATGCTGTAAAAAAGACGGAGTAAGGAGTGGGAGGAGTAGAAGACAAAGACATAATTGGAGGTGATGTAGAAAAAAAAACGGTCGAGGACTAATTAGAAGGTATAACGATAAGAAAGGGGAGGAAGAGGATGAGAAGACTAAGCAACAGAGAAATAAAAAAAGAAGCATTAGGCGAATGTCTGGGGGGAAAAAAGAAGAGGAAAATGAAGGGCAAACCAGAAGAAAAAGGAAGATGAAGAGTATGTAAGAGGGGAAGATGCAAGAGTAGAAGGCATTGTATCCTACGAAATTGAGATGTGTGAGAGTTCCGGTTTGTATATCTGCCTATAGTCAATTTCTTTCTTTCTTTCTTTCTTTCTTTCTTTCTTTCTTTCAGTCTATTTTCAGTGTGCTTCTATCTATCTCGATAGGTTTATATCTATCACAGTCTCTCCATATCTATCAAACTTTTCTCTCTCTCTCTCTCTCTCTCTCTCTCTCTCTCTCTCTCTCTCTCTCTCTCTGCGTGTGTATGTGTAAATATATGTTTGCATCTACCTTCTATCTAATATTTGCCTTCATTTTTCGCTCGCATCTCCCTTTTGTCTCGTTAATTCGAATTGGATTCAGAAACCGTAGTGAGAAATATATCAAACACCCTTCCGTGTGTGAGAGAGAGAGAGAGAGAGAGAGAGAGAGAGAGAGAGAGAGAGAGAAACATTTGAAACACTCTTCCTTGAAAGTGAGAGACAGACAGACAAAGACAAAGACAGGGAGAAAGAGAGAACGGGTTAAAAAAAATATTCTTAATTGTTCCTGAATCTCGTGTACTTGACACTATATTCAGCATAAAACACCCGTGACCCCCACGTCAAACCGTTGTTGATCCGATGTTTTCGGTACTCGATGTGTATCATATATTAGGTACGTTGGACACCCAGGGAGACTCTGTAAGTACCTTGTTGTATTTGAGATTAGCTGGGGTTTTGGATCTATTCAATTCATGACAATAACAGCTGCATTAGTAATGGAGGGATGATAATAATAATAATAATATCATAAAATTTTCTGGGACTTTGAAAAACAAACAGATCACCCAATCCCGGCTAGAAGACTAGACCCAGTGTTAATTAACAAGAAGAAAAGAACTTGTCATCTCGTGGATTTTGCAGTTTCAGAAGATCACAGAGTAAAAAATAAAGAAAGCGGAAAACATTTCAAATACCTGGGCGTTTCGAAAGAGTTAAAAAAAAGTTGTAGAACATGATGATGACGGTAATACCAGTTGTCGTTGGAGCGCTTGGAACGGTCCTTAAGAAACTAGAGAAGAGACGAAGGGAACTGGAGATCAGATGAAGAATAGAGGCCACCAAGATCACAGCACTGCTAAAGTCAGCTAGGATATTTAGAAGAATCTTTGAGATCTGAGGGGACTTGATGTCAGACTCCAGTGAAAAACCACCTGGAGTAAAGTAATAATAATAATAATAATAATAATAATAATAATAAGAAGAAGAAGAAGAAGAAGAAGAAGACCATATATTTAACAAGTAGAAAAGAATTTATCAGCTAGTGTTCTTCGCCGTTTCAAAAGATCTGAGAGGGAAGTGAAAAGAAAGGGAAAACTGAATAAAATATCTTGTTCAAATTAGAGATCTGAAAAAATACAGAAAAAGATAGCAGTTATACCACTCATAATCGAAGCACTTGGAATGACTCAAAATAACTTAGAAAAAAGACCGAAGGTGTTGGAGTTCTATAAAATAAGTGAGACCGTCCAGACCACAACACGTGTGAGATCCGCTAGAATATCGAGGAGAGTTCTCGAGAGCTGAGTAGACTTGCAATCATTTAGACCCAAGTGAAGGCTACCAGTTAGTACTGGTGTGAAAGCTTACAAAGTGCATTATAATAATTATAATAATAATAGCGTGAAGGTGACGGTTATACCAATTGTAAATAGCGCGCCCGGAACGATCCCCAAAGCTTTGGTAAGAGAACTGGAAGAGTTGGAAATTGAAGCACGAGCCGCGACCATCCAAACTACAGCAGTGTTGCTGTCGCCCAGAATACTTAGAAAAGTTCAAGAGACCGGAGGAAACTTGCTGTCACTCGGACTTTAACGTTGGTGTGAAAAACTCTCACGGAGTAAAATAACAATAATAAATTTGATTATACTCCTATATAGCTCATGCATGAACCAGAATCCATCCTGGAGAATAGGTCGCATAAAAATTTCTGGGATTTTGAAGTGCAAACAGATCATTAAATCCTGGCCTGAAGAACAACGCTTGTGATGATAAAAAAAAAAGAAGAAAACCAGCCGCATAGTGGATTTTGTTGTCTCGGAGGATCACAAAGTAAAAATCAAAGAAAATGAAAAAGAAAATAAGTTCTTGGACCTTGCCAAAGAACTAAAAACGTTGTGTCATCGTGAGAGTAACGGTGATACCAATTGTAATTGGTGCACTTGTAACAGTCTCCACAGGCTTGATAAAAGGATTTAAAGAGCCGAGACTATTTAATCAACAGCTTTATCAAGATCGGTCAGGATATTGAAAAGAGTCTTGAAGACCTGAGAAGACTTGCTGTCACTCAGACTCGAGTCAAAAGTTATCGGCTAACACTGGTGGAAAAAATTCATAAGGTGTAGGTGTAAAAAATAGTAATCACTGTTCCAGCAGACTTATAGTCTGCTGGAACAGTGATTATTATTTCTAAATTAAAGGAAGAAAAATAAATACCTCGAATTTGACAGAAAAAATTGACAGAAAACTTGAAAAATTCAACCAAACGAAAGTGAATGTGAGATTAAATTTTAATATTTTTCTCCATTTCAGTTTTATTGGTGTTTTTAAATCCCAATAGACGCAGGTCGTTATCTCTGTGACTGCGAGTAACTGTACGTATCTGAAATAAGAGTAAGAGTAAGCACCCAATAAGATTCAAACCCACGTTTTCTCTTTTGCCTTAGAGTCTGATTTTTTTGCAACCCTTGTCATATGACACTGACAAGGGTGGGATTGCAAAAATTGGACTGAAAAACCAAAATGCAAGTTGAAAATTGATAACAATAATAATCACCCCAAAATAGATAAAGTAATAAAATATACGAAAGTGACAATCGTACCAATAATTGTTGGAGCTCTTGGAATAATCCCAAAGAGTCTGAAAAAGAGACTAGGGAAACTAAAGATCAGAGGGGGGGTGAGGCCACCCAGAGTTTAACTCTGTTGAGTTCGTCTAGAATACTGAGAAGAGTTCTAGAGAAATGAGAAGACTTGTTGTCAGTCGGACTTCAGTGAATGCCACCATTTACTTCAAGAGAGAAAATTTGATTAATGTATAGTAGCTCCTATTCCTCTGGTTCCCTTGCGGCATCCTTTCTGTTCTATTATTATTATTATTATTATAAGCCGCTAATAATAAGCCACAGAATGTTCCCCGAGGAACAGAAAGGATGCCGCAAGGGAACCAGAGGAACAGGAGAGCTACTCTACATTGGTCAACACATCCTCAAGGAGAGCAAGACGAGACGTAAAAATCTAATCATGCTGAAGATAGACTACTAAAAGGCATATGATTTAATCCCACAAAGCTGGATAATAGACTATCTTAAAATTTACTCGATATTTAACGAAGTCAAAAAGTTTACTGTGAATACAATGGTGAAAAGGGATCTTCCAGGGAGATGCGCTATCACCATTGCTATTTGTAATAGAAATGATGCCACTCAACCACATACTTAGGAAATACACAAGATGATACAAACTTCATAAATTGCAAGAAAATATCAAGCACCAAATGTACATGGATGACATCAAACTGTTTGCCAAAAAAGAGAAAGAATTGGAAACCCTAATACAGGGAGTGAGTACATATAATGACAATAGATAAATGGAATTTGGCATAAAAATGTGCCATGCTTATAATGAAAAGCGGAAAATGACGACTGATGGAAGGAATAGAACTACTAAATCAAGAAAAAATCAGAACGCTTGGAGAAAAGGAAACTTACTAATACTTAAGGATATTGGAAGTGGACACCATCAAACAAACGAAGATGAAAAAGAAAAAAAAAGAATATCTCAGAAAAACGAGAAAACTACTCGAAACAAAACTATTTTGCAGAAATCTCATAAAAGGGATAAACACCTGTCATCGTGGTAAGATACTCGGGACCATTCTTAAAGTGGACCAGAGAAGAACTTCATCAAACGGACCAGAGAACAAGAAAACTCATCATGCTGCATAAGGCCTTACATCTCCGAGATGATCAATACAGACTGGATATGTCAAGAAAAAAGGGGGAAGAGGATTTGCCGGCATTCAAGATAGTGTCGATGCATCGATACAACGACTTGAAGACTACATAAAAAACGCGGAGGAAACAATACAGTCGTCACAAGCATCAACAGAATAAAAATAAACAGAAAAAAACGGGAAAAAGCAACTGTATGGATACTTCAAGCGACAAACAAGCGAAATCTCACACGAGAAAACGTGAACATGACTAAGGGAAACCTTTAGAGAGAAACTGAAACTCTTTTGATAGTTGCACAAAATAACGCCATTAGGATTATGTCAAAACAAGAATAGACAAGACGCAACAAAATAGCCGATGTAGATTATATGGTGACAAACGATCAATCCTATAATAAGAGAATGTAGTAAATTAGCACAGAGTATAAAACCAGACACAACTGGATAGGGAAGGTAATCCACTGGGAATTGTGCAAGAAGTTTAAATTTGATCATACGAACAAATGGTACATTCACAACCAAGAATCTGTCCTAGAAAATGAGAACCACAAAATTCTCTGTGAGTTTGAGAAACAAACGGACCATCTAATTTCGGTCAGACAACCAGACCTAGTGATAATCAACGAAAAAATAAGAGAACCTGCCGAATAGTGGACTTTGCCGTTCCAGATGATCACAGGATAAAACTGAAAGAAAAGCGAAAAGAGAGATAAGTACCTAGACCTTGCTAGAGAACTGAAAAAACGATGGAATACAACAATGACGGTGACACCAATTGTAATTGGTGAGCTTGGTACAGGCACGAAAAGATTTGTACAGGAACTGGAGAAGTTGGAAATAAGAGGACGAGTGCTGTAGTTTGGATGGTCTCGATTTGTCCTCTGATTTCCAATTCTTCTAATCTTCTTTCCAAGTATTTCGAGATCGTTTTAAGTGCAAAATTTAGAATTGGTATCATCATCACCTTCAGGTTCCACAAGTTTTTTTAATTCTCTGGCAAGGTCTAAGTACTTGTCTCTTGTTTCGTTATTGATATGATTCGTCTATACATGTGTATGATAGGTCTCTGAGAATAAACAATTGCCTCAGCAACATTTAAATTCAATTAGATTAGGGCCAGTAGCGTGAGTAAATATATATATATATATATATATAGTGCAATTTTCTCAAGTCTGTATATTTTGATGCAGTAAAATTTCTCTCAGAACAAATCATTTGTCCTTCACTTTTGTGATGGGGGTCAGAAATCTGTTTCTCTCATCCAGATACGGATCGTTTTTGTTTTTGTAGACTGGTCAGTTGCCAAGTATCAACCGAGCAAACAGGAACAGGCATTGAGATTTGATGAACTGAATTTAGAAAAAAGTTGGAAGGATGTTAAAATCATTCTTATATAAAAAAAAACATTATGCATATCGTAAATTATATAAGAAATGATCCCGAGTAATATTTTTCTAAGATTCGCCACTAACACACACACACACAAAGCACACACGTACACTTATATATATATATATATATATATAACAGGGTGTCTGCAAAATAATAGACAATGGCAAAGAATGTATTTACAAAAAATTATCTTAAATACTGACACGTACGATACGTAGGTTTCTAGAGAAACACTTAAAGTTTATGGTGAATTTACCGTCGAGTCATAGCTTAAAATTAGACGCTCCATAAAAATTATTTAAGCTGCTGGCAGTCATGATGCAAAGGTCTGTAGAGAAACACTTGAAGTTTATTACAGCAACTTACAGTCGACTCATCACTTAGAATTAAACGCCCCATAAATCCATCCTTATCTCAATTATCATTGAGGGAGTCTACAAAAGAAATAGTTTCCAAAATTAAAAATAAAACGATTTAAGATATTGACACTCACGATACGCAGATTTGTAAAGAAATAATAATAATAATAATAATAATAATAATAATAATATGCACAACCCAAAATCCGTCCTAGAAAAAGTAATGCACAAAATTCTCTGGGATTTAGTGACGCAAACAAATCATTTAATCTCAGCCAGACGACCAGACCTAATGATAGTAATAAATAAATTAATTCATAAGAGCTTACCGAATAGTGAATTTTGCCTTTCCAGATGACCACAGAGTAAAAGTGAAAAGGCTTGGTTTCTTTGTTTTATGGCATATCAACCTTTGTAGGTTATTTAATGCCAAAGCCATTCTTCTAGAAGAACAGCAGTGGTACTATTTAACCCATAGCTGGGAGGATAAGGGGGTTTATACCTTTCCCAAGAGTATTTGCCTGAAAGTGAACATAATAGAGCGACTGGAGTAGAAACTCGCTTACTACGATTCCGCAGTCCATCACTTTAACCATTATACCACGAGGACCCCCACCCCTCAGAAAATGAAAAGAGATATAAGAACCTATACCTCGTTTGGAAACTGAAAGTGACGGAGACCAGTTGTAATTGGTGCACTCGATACAGGAGCGATGGACAATAGAGACGGTTAGCGAGAGAGGGTCAGAAAGATCCATGATGGCGACGCAACATGATTAAAGGTATAAAAATAAATTTCGTATTAAATAAACCACAATGGTTGGTATGCTATAAAACCAAACGAAACCAACCGAAGTTTTGTAAGTCATAAAAATATCCAAACCAAATAATGTCCTGCTGCGAGCAATCTTGAACAAGTCCTGGCGGCAACACCCAACAAGACACCAACTGTACGGCCACCTGCCTCCTATCACGAAAACTATTCAAGTTAGACGAGCCAAACATGCAGGACAATGCTGGAGAAGCAGGGACGAACTCATAAGTGATGTACTCTTATGGACCCCCACACATGGCCGTGCAAAAGCAGGACGACCAGCACGAACATACATTCAGCAACTATGTGAGGATACAGGATGTTGTCCTGAAGACCTGCCTGAGGCGATGAACGATAGGGAAAAGTGGCGAGAGAAGGTCAGGGATATCCGTGCTACCAGCACGACATGATGATGATGATGATATTTTATCATACAAATAATTTTCAAAGCGATGTATTTCAACCATAGATAGCTTTCTAACAGGCTTGGCGTTTTCCATCTTAAGTCTACATCGTTGATTAACAGAATTCCCATCAAGCCCCGCTCCGTAATCCTCAAATGTAAACGCGATAGGATTTGATTGGCTGGTTGGTTGTTTGTTTGGGTTTTATGGCATATCAACCTTTGTTGGTTATTTAACGCTAAATCTATTTTTATAAAAATAATCTGTTCTATTTCAAACAATTCAATCTAGCATGACTACACTGTTTAATTGTCAAAAATAATTCTATTTCAAGCAATTCAGTTAAATCGAACAGTTCTAATTCAGCCAATTCAGTTTAGTATAAGGATAGGTTTTGTTTACATACAGTTAAATGTCAAAACAGTTCTATATTAAACAATTCAGTCTAGCGTAGGGAGTTTCAATGTCAAACAATTCAGTTTAGCATAAGTACGCAGTTTAAATGTAAGTACACAATTTAACTGTCAGAAACATTTCTATTTCAAGCAATTCAGTTTAGTCAAACAGTTCTAATTCAAACAATACAGTTGGGCATAAGTATGCAGTTTAGTTCTATTTAAACCATAGATAGGGCCCTATCAGCAGGTGCCATTCCGGGCCAGAGTGGACCTGGGAGCAATGGCAATGAAGGGGTGCTAGGTATCCCCACAAACCCCAGCATCAGTGGAACCTCACAATCAGATTGTTTAGTGTCGTACCCAGTGTTACATACCACAACCATAATGATATCAATAACAACGGTACGTATACATATGCAAAAACACAGGCGGACTCTAATACACAAATACACAAGTGAAAGCAAGCGAACTCCGTTGCTCAGATACGAACTGTTTATTAACTTCTGACTTCGGAGAGGAGAGAGACAATTCTGGAAAGTCTTTCGTAATCATACTATGCTAACAACACCCCAACGCTTGGTACATCTCGTGGTCCAATCTCAATTTCTCAACATCATGGCCGGACCCCAACTTCTCAACATTATTGTTGCCATTGAGGCAGGCAACCCAAACTGTCAGCCTACATTGGTCCACAGTCAACTCCCAACTGCCTCTTTTCCAAAATCTTCAAATTCTCAGGACCATGGCTTCTGGGCATGACATCATTCAAACCCCAGCTCCATTTCCTATCTGAGGTTTATAATGACAATTTATTTCGAGCAATTCAGTTTAGCATAAATACGCAGTTTAAATACAACAAAAAACAGTAAACTCAAGAAACCATGGTTTAGTTCTATTTAACGCATAGATAGGACCCTTATCGGGTGCTCCCACTCCGGGCCACAGTGGACCTGGGAGCGATGGCAATGAAGGGGTACTCCGCATCCCCCAAAGCTCCGGCATGACTGGAACATCACCATCAGATTGTTTAGCTTCATATACCGGACAATCGTTGGTGGGATCTTCCTCCTCTGCAGAGAAGCAGTCGGTGTATTCTACAGCCCCAGCCGACTGGGCAACCAAAGGATTTGTACAGGGGCTGGAGGACTTGGAAATTAGAGGACGAGTGAAAACTGTCCATACTACTATTATATATATATATATATATATATATAGGTTTGGTTTGGTTTTTTTGCTTAATGGCATATCAACTCTTTTTAGGTTATTTAATGCCAAAGCCATCTCCTAAAAGAACAGTAGTGGTACTATTTAACCCATAGCTCGAGGGATAAGGGGTTCATACCTTTCCAAGGGTATTTGCCCGAAAGTGAACGTAATAGCGCGAATGGGAGTACGAACTCGCATACTACGATATATATATATATATATATATATATATATATATATATATATATATCGTAGTATGCGAGTTCGTACTCCATTCGCGCTATTACGTTCACTTTCGGGCAAATATATATATATATATATATATATATATATATATATATATATATATATATATATATATATATATATAGTTAAAGTGATATATATATAACAATTAAAAAAGCATTGATTTGATGTCTCTAGCTCAAAGGATGCATTTTTTACATGACGTGTTCGAAATGACCGCCATTACGCTTGTCTCAGTAATAAATCATTTCATATTAATGAGTTGCATCTATTTTGAGACACGCTATATATATATATATATATATATATATATATGTATATATATATATATATATATATATATATATATAAAGTGACAGTGACACCAATTGTAATCGGTGCGCTCGGTACGGTCACCAGAGGATTTGTACAGGGACTAGAAGACTTGGAAATAACAGGACGAGTGGAGACCATCCAAACATCAGTATTGTTGAGATCAACCAGAATTCTAAGAAGAGTCCTGGAGACTTATGGAGACTTGCTGCCACTAAGACTACAGTGGAAAACTATCAGCTGGAGTGAAAAACTCTCAAATGAGCAAAAGAAGAATTATAATAAAGAAAAAGGACAGATATTGCAAGAATCCGATAGTTTGGTTTATTTGTTTTCATGGCATATCAACACTTGATAGTTATTTAATGCCAAATCCTCTTTATATATATATATATATATATATATATATATATATATATATATATATATATATATATATATATATTATTCGTTAGTGAATAGTTTGTAGGAAATTTTATTTTTAAACAAGTTAGGAATTCATTTGTTTGCTCGCAATTAAATGGTTTCAAGTATAGTAAGTGGAGGGGGGCTTGGAATGATCAACAAAGGAACATATAAACATATTAACGAGATACCTGGCAATCCCAGTGAATATGAAATGCAAAAAAAAAAAAAATTACGTATTGTGGAACGTCTCATCTCCTTAGCAGGGTATTATCAATGATTGAGGACAAAGTTCATTATAGGAAGAAGGTTGACTGCAAATTTTCGAGAAATGTATACAATGCAAGGCGATACCAGTTAAAGGCCTTGCAGCTACGCAACTGGAGTCTTGACTGAAAGCGGACCTGTAGTGACCTCAAATACTACGAATCTACAATAAATGAGAAGATGCTTAGAAAGAAGTTGTAAGTATTATTCAATAATTGGCAACAATACCTATTATTATTATTATTATTATTGAGAGTTTTTTCACACCAGCGTCAGCCGATGGTTTCTCACTGGAGTTTGCTTGACAGTAAATCTCCTCAAATCTCCAGTTCTCTTCTCTGTAATGGTCTTCACTCGTCCTCTTATTTCCTAGTCTCTTTACCAATCCTTAGTGACTGTACGAAGAGCACTATTATTATTATTATTTTGGTTCCATATGCGCATAATATTCTTTTGGAAATCACTAAATAAGTCCACACGATCAGGCCTTGTGTTAATTAACAAGGAAAAAAGAACGTTGGATTCGTCATTATGTAGAACACACATTAAAAATAAAAAGAAAGCGAAAAGATAAACAATTACTTGGATCTTGCTAGAGAGCAGAAAAGGCACATAAAGGTGACGGTGATACCACTTGTAGTGAGTGCCTTCGGAACAGTCTCCAAAATTCAGGAAAAGAAACTGGGGAAATGGAGATCAAAGGAAGAATCGAGATCATACAGGCCACAATATTGTTAAAATCAGCAATAATACTAAGAAGAGTCCTGGCAATTTGAGGACACTTATCACTCAGAGTTTAGTGAAAACCAACCAGTTAAAACTGGTGTAAAAAACTCGTAAAGAGAAAAATAATAATGCCAGTAAAAAGGGAATAAAAACTGGGCGTAGACTGGTATTTACGCTAAATGTGGATCAAAGGAAACGGTGGACGATAGACGTATGGGGTAGGGATTTAATGGAATTATTTTTGTGGGGGTAAAAGTTCGCTGAATGAGGGTGAAAGAGTGAAAGCTGGAAAACCACCAGGTAATTAAAAATATCATCTAGATATATATATATAAATATATACATATATATTCTTCTCCCTTCGGACTCTGGCCGTTCCTCTCCACCGACCTGACTAATGTCTTCTGACCCAGCTTTTTATCTCGCTCAAAATTATACAGGGCACAAATATACCGGAACCCATTCGTCTAAGGAAACGAGAAAATAATCGAAGTTTCATTTATAAACGCAGACATACAGAGGCACACATAGATAGATAGATAGATATGAATACACTGAAACGAATAGATAGATAATACATCCAAACAAAATCTTAAGTTAAAAATATACACCGAAACCTATATATATATATATATAAATGTGTGCGTTTGTTTGTGTGCGTGCGTGTGTGTGAAGTATCATCCATAATTAAGTACAACTCTAACAAAGTTTACCGAACAATACTGTCAAGTTTTGAAAGCAGAGTTTTCCTTTTCTTAGACTGGTTGCCCTATTAATGCCAGAGCGCAAAATCTGCCCTATAATTTTATCCATTGCCGGGAGAAGAAATAATGGATTCATACCTTTCAATAGGACATTAGCATAAAATGAAACACATACTTTTCTGTTCAGGATGTGATTTCCGCTGGTTGAGTCCATTTTTACTTTGCTTGAGTCCATTTCCTTACTACGATAAGCATTACGACAACTGTTTGTATCCCAAGAGAATTTCATTCATCTCCCGCTTTCTCTCTCTCTCTCTCTCTCTCTCTCTCTCTCTCTCTCTCTCTCTATCAAGACACTCTCATGGAATGTTAGGAGATGAAGTTTATTTTTCAACGTAGTCTTCCTGGCAGTCTATACATTTCTTGCTTGGATCCCATTGGTAAAAAAAGTCATCAATTGCAGATTTGACGTCTTCGCATGAATCTTGCAGCCAATGAACTTACGTGCTGAGACCGACTCTCTTCAAGCCTCAAGGGGCCGTCCCTCCAGGCTCTAAACCTTCTTAGAGGGACAAGGTTTATCGTCTGGAGCCTGAGGTGCCATTTTTTCAGAGGAATAGCGCGGAAGTCCGAGTCATTTTTGGAGTCGCCGGGGGTGTCTGGGCTACGGCCCTGCGCCAGACCCACCTAAAAATGCCTTGTGTCGTGCTCGTCTGGTTGGTGGGACGTACGACAAAAAACAACTGAATGAACGTTTTGTGTAGTCAGCATCCGTACAAGTTATTTTCTAATCAATCAAATTCTCGATTTCATGTTATAATTATGGCTCACTTTACGGTAAGTGAATGATCAGAATGTCTACTAATGCCTATGATTCCAAGTTTCACAAACAATGGACAACGTGATCATCAGACACATCTGATATATATATATATATATATATATATACAAATTTCATTGAAAATAATAAGCATTTTCTGTCTACAGATTTTCTTCTGGATCCGTTCGTATTGTTGTATTGCTTTTATCGTATTCGGCAGGAATTGATTTATATATTGTCCATAGTTATATATATCCCAAGTACTTTTTGCCCGACTTTGGGCCATCATCAGGGGAAGATCTATTACAAAAGTGATGTAACTTTTGTCTTTGCATATTACTACTATGGAAGAGCGTCTTTACCATATATATATATATATATATATATGTGTGTGTGTGTGTGTGTGTGTGTTCGTGTGTGTGTGTGTATTTGGGCAGCATTTCTGCATTAATGCATATTTCATTTAACGCTACAACAACACCTCAGTATAAATAATAAACACTTACAAAGTCACTTCGCTTCTGCAATATACACCCCCTGATGATGGCCCACAATCGCACAGCACGTACTTGGGTACCAATTAGTTATTGGGTTTTATTAACCAATTCTCGCCGGATAACATAAAACTAAAGCGGCAATTCAAAAGGACATATATAAAAATGTGTAGACAAAAGATGTCCATAGTATTTAATGAAATATGCATTAATATATATATATATATATATATATGTGTGTGTGTGTGTGTGTGTGTGTGTGTGTGTGGTGTATTCAATAAGTTTCAAGACTTTTTTTGTTCAGACATTTAAATTTTTCGTAGACTCTTGAAAATTCAGAGTGTTATTGCTATATATCTTATGAGATGACTGACCAATTTTTATGATTTCATGTTCAAATGAACAGCTACAGCAGCAAGTGGAATATATCCAACTAAAGGCTGATTGTCACAGCAGGTGAATTTCAAAATTGCAATCTGACACTTTAAAGAACGATATGGAAAAAATGCCTCAGAAACGTATGGAACGCTTCAGACTGCTTTTCGACCATCTTGCATGAATCAAGCATCAGTTTTTGAGTGGCATAAGAGATTCAAGGAAGGCAGGGAGTCTGTGAGGGATAAATAGAGGTGTGGCAGGAGTAAGGAAGTCATTACACCAGAGTTGATTGGCCAATGGGGTTAGGGTTAGGGTTACTATGTTGAGGTTTTAAGAGAGTTCAGGAAGAGATTCCTTGGGAAGAGGCCAGCACTCTTCAGATAGGCTCAGTGGAATTTCCACGAGGACAATGCACCAGTCCACAACTCCATCCTTGTCACAGACTATTTTACCAAGATTGGCATCAAGACACTGCACCAGTCCACAACTCCATTCTTGTCACAGACTATTTGACCAAGATGGGCATCAAGACACTTCCTCAGCCTCCCTATAGTCCAGACCTTGCTCCCTGTGACTTTTGCTTATTCCCTATGCTCAGAGGCTGCCGTTATGAGACAATTGAGGTGATGAAAGAAGCTGTGACGAAGGTCATTGACACGCTCACACAAGAGGACTTCCATGGGACCTTCCAGAAGTTGTTGGAACGGTACAAGTGCATTGCAGCCGGAGGAGATTACTCCAAAGGGGATGTGTGTACTATCAATAAAAGTGCGAATTCGAAAAAAGTCCGGAAATCTATTTAATGATCCTCGTATATATATATATATATATGTATATATATATATTGTCCACGAATAAGTACAGCTTTAAAAACGTTGAATATATTTTCTTCTAAACTAATGATACAAGAATTTTATCATTTTTAAAGCAACATTACACAATCAAAACAGCTTGAACTTTTGTAAAAAAAAATATAATTGCATAAATCTATATAAGCTTTTTACTTATTTTTGGACAGCAACATATTCAGAATTTTCTTTATATAGTTTCAATGCTGCAAAGTTTTGAGTGATTGTCATCATCATCATCATGTCGTGCTGCGAGCACGGATTTCCCAAACTCTCCCTCACTATTCATCTCTATCGTCCATCGCGTTCGGTAGGTCCTGTGTCTGTACAGAGCTGCTATAGATAAGTTCTAGTCGGACGTGTAAAAGGGTCCACAGGAAAAATTCGCTTATGAGTTCACACTTACTTCTTCAGCAGTGTCCCGCATGTCTTGTTCGTCTGATTTTAATGGTTTTAGAGATGAGAGGAAGGTGGCTGTACAGCTGTTGTATTGTGGGATGTTGCTTCCTGTGTTTGTACAATGTGGCTCGTAGTATTCTTGACCAATTGCCGTCAAGCTTTTCTCTATGTGCTTAGTCAGCGTCTATGAGATGCATCCATATAGTAG
>OY757940.1:19567680-19716291 GCA_963585895.1 Sepioteuthis lessoniana | reverse complement strand
TACGGATACGTCCATAGATAATACCTAATAATATCCGTTTTGGTTGTATATTGCACTGAAAACTTTGAAAAAACATCTTGGTATTTTTCGGTTAGAGAAAAACATAAACAAATTGTTTTGTATATACATATATATATATATATATCATCATGTCGTGCCGCTAGCACGGATATCCCTGACGCTCTCTCCCCACTTCTCCCTATCATTCATCGCTTCTGGCAGGTCGTCAGGGCTACATCCCGTATCCTCACATAGCTGCTGTATGTATGTTCCAGCTGGTCGTCCTGCTTTTGCTTGGCCATATGCGGGGGTCCATAGGAGTATATCACTGATGAGTTCGTTCTTGCTTCACCAGCAGTGTCCTGCGTGTTTGGTTCGTCTAACTTGTAAAGTTTTCGTGACGGGAGGCAGGTGACCGGATCGTTAGTGCCTTGTGAGATGTTGCCGCCAGGACTTGTTCAATATTGCTCGAAGCATTATTGTGTAATTGCCATCAAGCTTCTTCTTCAGCCGTTTAATTAGCGTCCAAGTAGTGCATTCATATAGCAGTATCGATACGACCGCTGCCTGGAAGAAACTGCGTTTCATTTTATCGGTCAGGTCTGATTTCCATATGATCGAGAGCCTATCTATAGCTGTCCATGCTTTCGGTATATATATATATGTCTCTGTGTGTGTGCCCGTGCGTGTGTGTGTTTGAGTGCGTCTGTGTGTGTATGTGCATGCGTGTATGCGTATGTGTGCGTGCGTGTGTGTGTGGGGGGGTAAACATATATATATATATATATATATATATATATATGATATTTTGTAACCTTGTTGTGGAGAAGTGTCTTCCAAGCGCCTCATACACTTGACAAAACATTGTAGCGAGATCAAGTCTTACTAGCTGCTCTACAATTATACTCTTGTGCCAAACTTGATCAATACCAATTCACATATCTATCAGCGGAAACTAATTTGATATTAATGACGCGGCGATTAACACAGTTGGTTGGCTTTATTTTTATTTATTTTCATCTATTTTTGTACCCGTAAAACCCTGCAAATAGATTGCTAAGGTCGTCTAATTCTGTGGGTAGGGCGAACAAAATCGGGCAACCACCCACGCACTCCTCTACAAAAGAGAAAAGAAAAAAAAAGGAAAAAGAAAAAGAAAACAGAAAAATAAAATGAAAGAAAAATGAAAGAAAAATAAATAAAAACAAGGATGAAGGTATTAATTTGGGGTATCGGTTCATGATTTGAAACTGAAACCACAAATTAATATTTATTCATGCGTAAACTACACTCAACCGAATACCTTCACCCCTCTATCTCTCTCAACACACACACACACACACACACGCATATATATATATATATATATATATATATCAAACTAAAAAAAGCAAGATTGGTTTGTTGGTTGGTTGGTTGGTTAGCTGTTTGGGTTTTATGGCATATCAACCATTGTAGGTTATTTAACGCCAAATCCATTTCTATGCAAATAGTTCTATTTCAAACAATTCAGTTTTTTCAAAAAGTTCTAATTCTGCAAATTCAGTTTAGCATAATAACATATTTTCTTTACACACAGTTAAATATTAAAACAGTTATATATTAAAAAAATCACTTTAGTGTAAGTACAGTTTCAATGTCAAAAACTGTTTCTTTTTTAAACAATTCAGTTTTGCATAAGCGTGCAATTTAAATGTAAGTACAGTTTAATTGTCAAAAACATTTCAATTAAAAGCTATTTTGTTTAGTCAAACAGTTCTAATTCAGTTTAGTATAAGTATGCAGTTTAGTTCTAGTTAACACATAGATAGGACCCTATCAGGTGCTACCATTCTGGGCCTGAGTGGACCTGGAAGCAATGGCAATAAAGGGTGCTCCGCATTCCCCAAAGCTCCAGTATTACAAAAACCTCACTATCAGATTGTTTAGTGTCATATCCAGGATACTTGTTGATGGGGGTCTTACCCCTCTGCTGAGGTGCAGTCGGTGTATTCTACTGCCCCAGCCGACTGGCCAAGAAAAGCAAGATTCTTTTTAAATATATATATATATATATGTGTGTGTGTGTGTGTGTGTGTGTGTGTGTGTGTGTGTTAATCAATAATAAACGTAGTCCACACACTCAACTTTGGTTGCCTCATTATCACCAGTTTCATATAAACTTTTTGAAAAGAGTAAAATAAAAAACAGCTCTACCGGATGATGTAGAGCACTTTTCATTCTGATATATATATATATATATATATATATATATATTCTTTTTTTTTCTTTAAAGAAAAAACCAAAGACCGGTTACTTTAGGATTATAAATTTATTTCCATCCTGTTTTGTGTTTCTGATGTAAACCAAAAACACGAAGAAAAATATAACAGGACTTCTTCAGATCTTATGGATAAAATAAAACAGAATAGACACGGTAGGGTGGGGAAGAGAAAGAGAGGTGAAGAGTTATCTCCTCGTTTTATTAAACTTCCGTTTTTTTATTTACTTATTTATTTTATTTATTTTTATTTTTCTAATTTTACCGTCGGTTGGAATTATGGTAATTTAAATGTTCAGCCTTTGAATGATTTTCTTGAATTACTCCCAACTCTGGTTTGACTGGACCGAATAATACCTATATATATATATATATGGTCATGGTAATTCTAACATAACATCAATTCCTCCATTCAAAAATTATATAATTATATTTTCCTGTCCATGAGGCTTATGCTTATGAGGACTCATAACCCCGACTTGGGAAGACGTTGCCCCGGTGCACTGCTGATGAGACCTAATAAGGTCGAAACAGCTGTTCAGTGCTTCGTACGTAGGTGTTTGCCGAATTTTCTGGTCATGGTAATTCTAACATATATATTATATACAAACGAAAATAAAAAGAATTTATTTATTTTATAAATGTATATAAACCAATTTTTTGCTCATCGCTCTAGTAAATCAGATCATAAAATTTTTCAACAGAAAAATAGGAAAAATATTTTATCGACCTAACTAAACTTCTGTTACTCAAAATTGTCTTTTATCAAGTAAGTACTGGAAAAAATTTTATGAAAATTAAGTTGTTAATTCCCAGATAATCTGTATTTTTTACGGTTGCGTGTGTGGGTTTTGAAGTTAGCTCATAATATCTATCTATCTATTTATCTATCTATCCAAGATTGGATATTGTTGCTTCTTTTGTATGCCGTAGCAGGACTCTTTCTAAATATGGGTCCCTTAATTCTTAAATGAATCGAAGGACCTGAAAAGCCTGCAAAACCTTCGGAAAGCTCGAAAAGCGTGTGAGGTCTGATAAAAGCATCACCATCAAATCCCGACTTAATATCAATGAATCGTGTTTTTTTTTTTACTGTTCTGCGACTTGGATCTCATATCACAGCCACATCACATCTTTGGAGAGATTTTTTCAACCTTGTCTTCGGAGGATTCTTAACACCAGACACAATTGTTGTTCAGCGGGTAAACATATCCAGTATGAAAATGTTTTTCATATGCAATCAGATACCATGAGTTAGGCGCCTTATTAGGATAGAGAATGCTAGTCTACCTAATGAGTTGTTTTACAGAGAGATACAACGTGGTCAACGTTTGAGATACAAACCAAAGAAAATTTTTAAGGACGTTGTTAAAAAACAACCTTATAGCACTTTGTGTAGATATTATATCCTGGGAGACGGAACATCAATCAGTTTGAAAAAAAGTGATTTACGATGGTTGTAAAGCATTTGAAGCAAGGAGAATCGAACACTCCATCTTGAAACGAGCACTTCAGAAACAAGACTTGACCTCAGTCCTAGAAACTTTTCAGCCTCAAGAGATTTGTAACATCTGCAGTCAAGTCTATTTATCCAAAGCCGGACTTGCTATTCATATAATATATACATTCGCAAATCGGGTTTTACACAAATTCTTCATCAGCGACCTCAAGCTAATTCGTATCAATTCTAAAACAAAGTATAGACCTGGCCTCAATTATTGGCACCCATGAAATTTTAGCACATAATTTAGAATATATCCTTAAAAAAGGAGAAAAAAAACCCGAATCCAGTGAAACAAATTTGGTCTATTATCCACTGATGATTGATAAAGAACAACAAATGATAAAACAAGTTCATATAAATTTGGTTATTTTCCATTTATTTCTGAAGAGAGCAAAAAAAAAAAAAAAGTGAAAGGATACCAATAATGGTAACCAGGACTGTATGTGGGTCTGCAACAGGTTCAAAAAACCATATGAGAGTGCACAGGGTTAATGAATGCGCTAAAGACAACAGGACTTGAAAGGGTAAAATCGGCTTAAGGAGCAACGGGCAAAACCATGGGTGATTTTTTCAGGGTTGAAAGGATTACCTTCTTCTATAAAGAAGTGATAATGATTATATATATATATATATATATATATATATATATATATATATATATAAGGAACTGAGTTCAAATCCTGGAGAAGTTGTATGCTTTTCACATAGCTAGGGGTGAATAGTAGGGTAGACTAAGCTCTTTAATATGTTAAGCTCCGCATAAAAAATTGACCTTGTTTTGTATCCGGTTCGTATAGAGGAGTTGGAATATATATATATATATATATATATATATATATATATATATATATATAAGAATTGTCAGTCTGTCACGCTTTTCCTGTACATCGAAGACCCCTAAGACCTATACCTGTTATGAATTCCATGGTCTAACAGATGATTACTTGCAAGAAAAAATGAAACCAATTGGTCTCCGTTGTGATATGGTTTGATATCAAATCTATACCCAGGATCCTTAATTATGGTCCACTTTGCAATAAGGTTGATAATTCTATCTTTATTCTAATTACTCTGACGCTTTGCCTAACTTTTAACGTCGTAATAATCGAAGTCGGCAACCGGAGTTCAAATCCTGGACGATGCTGGTTACATTCACTTCTTGCTAATGCCCTTTGGAAAGACCAGAATCCATCTGTTCTCTCCCTCTAGTGATAAGTAAAGAGTTGGGCTGTGTTCTTTAGCCTTCGTATAATAACCAGCTTATGAAAAGGTAATCGCTGAATTCAAAACAGCTGTACTCCGCTTAAAAATTTTCTTTGTATTGAATCCTTTTCAGAGTGAAGGGTTTGGGTAAGTAGATACCCAATTATTTATTTAGCAGTTAATATTTCATTAATTTAAATTTGTTTCCAATTCAACAATAATAAAATAGAAAGTCTGACTGATTGATTTTAACGGTATGTCAACCAGTCTAGAGGTTAAAGAATTGCGTTTATTGTACGTTCATATTTACATTTATTGCATATGAAAGAGGTTTTTTGCTCGTGGTTCTATCGAATACGAATAATTTTTAAATTTGATCAATTTGACCGATAGATGGGAGCCTTTCAGGTACTACCATTCCAGGTCAAAGGGGATCTGGGAGTAATGGTCATAAAAAAGTGCTCAGGACTCCCTAGATCTCCAGAACTGGAACCTTATCTCCAGATGTAGTTTAGTGTAATACACAGGACACCCTCTTTTTTTTCGAGGGGTCTTAATCCTCTACGGGGAATATAGCATATTCTTAGTCACAACGACAAGGGAATAGTGATAAAAAAAGTAATTTTTAATTATTTTTATTACTATAAAAAATTGTATTTTTTTAATTACCTGTTTAAAACTTTAAATATTTTACAGACGAAAATGCACCTGTCTTTTATGTTTTTTATTTTACACATTTATTGTTGTGGATTATTAAAACGAAAGATTAATATCTATTTTACTGAAGCTATATCATCATTATCATCATCAAGGGAAAACACAGTTGTTATGGCGATACAATTTTATGGAGGACATGGATCCGGACAGACAAGTAAACGATGAGACAAACACAAAAACCTTATATATAGACATATTTACCGACCCTTCCGCTCGGGCAGGATATGACACAAGGTTAATTTTTTAAGCGGAGTTTAACAGGTTTGAATTCAGAGTTTTCGTTCTCCTAGACTAGTTGCCTCACCAAGGCTGAAGAATCTAGTCTGCCCAACTATTTTACCCATAGCTGGAGGGAGAATATTTGGATTCATACCTTTCCCAAGGGTATTAGTGCGATGTGAAATGCAATCAGTCTCGTCCAGGATTTGAACTCGTGTCGCCGTGTCCATTTCCTACGACGATAATCATTACACCACGGGCACCTCCAAAACCTTATATATAGAGAGATAAATAATAAGGCTTTTTAAAATCATCATCATCATCATCATCATTATTCTGGTGTGCCGACAGCACGAATTCCCTTGATTCTCTTTCACCATTCATCCTTATCGACCATCACTTTTGGTAACTCCTCTTGACGAAACAAAGTATTCGCAAAGATCTGATGAATGTAAGTTTTTACTGGTCAGCTAACACTGGTTTCTCCATATGTAGGAAACTATATGAGAACGTCACTCATGAGTTAGTTCTAATTTCCCCAAGCATTTCCCAACAAGGCTTTATCTCTCTGACATTCAATAAGTCACAAAACATAAAGATAAAACAATTTCCATTCCCCAATATACTAGTAATGCAAAACGAAAAAGACGACCACCAGATGAGAATGTCAGAAGAAAGAAAAACAGACAGGAATAAGAAGGGTCCAAGTATTGACAAAACAGACAGGAATAAGAAAGGTCCAATATTGACACAACAGACAGGAATAAGAAGGGTCCAATATTGACAAAACAGACAGGAATAAGAACGGTCCAAGTATTGACAAAATAGTCAGGAATAAGAAGGGTCCAAGTATTGACAAAACAGACAGGAATAAGAAGGGTCCAATATTGACAAAACAGACAGGAATAAGAAGGGTCCAAGTATTGACAAAACAGACAGAAATAAGAAGGGTCCAAGTATTGACAAAATAGACAGGAATAAGAAGGGTCCAAGTATTGATAAAATAGACAGGAATAAGAAGGGTCCAAGTATTGACAAAACAGACAGGAATAAGAAGGGTCCAAGTATTTACAAAACAGACAGGAATAAGAAGGGTCCAAGTATTGACAAAACAGACAGGAATAAGAAGGGTCCAATATTGACAAAACAGACAGGAATAAGAAGGGTCCAAATATTGACAAAATAGACAGGAATAAGAAGGGTCCAAGTATTGACAAAACAGACAGGAATAAGGAGGGTCCAAGTATTGACAAAACAGACAGGAATAAGAAGGGTCCAAGTATTGACAAAACAGACAGGAATAAGAAGGGTCCAAGTATTGACAAAACAGACAGGAATAAGAAGGGTCCAAGTATTGACAAAACAGACAGGAATAAGAAGGGTCCAAGTATTGACAAAACAGACAGGAATAAGAAGGGTCCAAGTATTGACAAAATAGACAAGAATAAGAAGGGTCCAAGTATTGACAAAACAGACAGAAATAAGAAGGGTCAAAGTATTGACAAAACAGACAGGAATAAGAAGGGTCCAAGTATTGACAAAACAGACAGGAATAAGAAGGGTCCAAGTATTGACAAAACAGACAGGAATAAGAAGGGTCCAAGTATTGACAAAACAGACAGGAATAAGGAGGGTCCAAGTATTGACAAAACAGACAGGAATAAGGAGGGTCCAAGTATTGACAAAATAGACAGGAATAAGAACGGCCCTATTATAGATGAAATAGACAGGGATAAGAAGCAATACAAACAGAAATGAATTTATATATCAATGAGTACACAAAAAGGAAACATTACAAAACAATACGAATATCTTAATGTTGTATAGTCTCACAATAACCATGACCAACTATATAAACACATAATACATATACATCTACATATGCATGCAGAATCATGACACAATAATAACGACGAGCGACACTGTTCTTAGAAAAATATACCTCTGACTTTATTTGAAAGGCTGGGTGCGAGAGGGAGTTGAAGACTGAACAAAGGCTGCAACATATTGACCTCCCCAGCCCCTCTGGATATCACCGTGTGTCGTTCTCGTTCTCCTGGGCTGCTCAACCCGGGGCCTGGGGGCCCAGTCTCTCTGGAACATGTTCTCATTCCAGCATCTTCTCACCAACTGATCTGGTCTCTAAACTCATCTGATCTCCAACTCTGACTTCCTGTCTTCACCGAGTTTTATAATCGTTCAATCGCCCTCTCAATCTTTGGAATGGCATGTTTGATCGTCATCAAGCGGAAATGACTATCATGCAGTTCACAGGTGCATCAGTCTATGAGTGTACCATGGGATTTTACCTTATCCCATTTTTTTCAGCCAAGCCCGCCTACGCGATTTCTTCTCATAACTGCCATCGGAATGAGTCACTTTCTTCCGGTGCATCACTTTGGAATGGCATTTTCGGCCGGGTCGAAGGTCAATATACAACATTAATATAGCTTGTTAAATATTCCTCTCTGTGTGTGCATGTGTGTATGCAACTAACACGAATATTATGGTGAAAGGCTAAACATTAAAAGTGTCCTGCAGACTAAAAATGAATGTTGACTAAGTATTTCACACGTGGTATGAATACACAGAAATATAGCAATGTATTCAAGGAAAACGTGTTTTCTCCCATGATGGTCGTTTGTTTCTTTCGGGATTTGACGAAATGTCTGAGGTTGTGTTCGAGACTAGAACAAGTCCAGCCAAAAAGGCAGAACAGGAAAGAAAAAGGTCGCAGAGTATATACGCACCCATGTTACGTGTATTGAGCTGTGTGTCAGTAGCTGGCAAAGCCAAGCTGTCTCTAGAAGTCAGAATTTAAGAAAGTGAATTATTGGAAGTCGAGAGTATAAATAGCTAATCCTTGTCATGTGATCGGCTCTAAACATACAGTTTATTTTGCGCGAGACAAAATCAAAGGTGCGGACGTATTTGGTAGCATAAATCACGTGGCTTTCCTGACCAATAGGTTCTCAAAACTAAGTAGTTTACCGACGTCCACCATCTTTGTTTCGGGAACAAGTGAATCAGTATCCTATTTTCTAGAATTTTTTTATATCATGGCCATTTTAAAAATATAGGAATGTAAATCTTATATCATACACAGAATTCCTCTACATCTTTTGGGTGGATGAATGGGCCAGTTGGCGTATTTTAAGTTCCGCTGACAGGGAGATTAATCATTACACCTGGGATTTTCAAAGTGGTCCATATAGAGAGCTTGGTTCTTGTGGGGCACCTCACTTAAACTGACCTTGTGTCATACCTCAACATTGTAGGGCCTGGTTAAATACCATCAAGCTTATGAAGCTGAATACTTCCGGTTCAGCTTCCAGCTAAACGCCTAAAAATTGTTCCGAAAATAGTACTTGCGAAATGTATCCCTTTCGACTGCCGTAAATCAGCCTTTTCTCCATACAGTTATATTAATTATCCCTTATACTCCCAATTATTTGTGTCAACACATTTGGTGTAAAATTCTTTTCACCGAATAAAAATAAAAATAAAATAAAAATTTATTTCTTCGATCCTTCAAATTTGGTTGACATCCTTTCTACACGTTTTCGATAAATCACTCCTTACTCATTGAGACAACTATGCGTGACATTGTAGGAAAGTAACGAAGAATGACGACAAACGGAGAAATTTCAAGTGTTCATGGTTATACTGTTGGATGTAGTTTCGAATCTTGCCAATGCTAAGTAGTTAAACGGGAATTCTTCTAAGATGTAGCTGTGTCAGTACTGCAGTAGGGTCGAATTCATTAGCGACGTTCTCCTACGGTTTCCTTCTTTCGGACACACTTGTGTTGGTCGACCATCAAAAATTTACATATATAATGATGATGATACAAAGACAGTAAAACGTTCTCTGGTTTTCTGATTGTTAAAATACCATTTATGTCACACAGGCATTAGACTGCTAAATAATCATAATCATCAAAGCGTGCAGACAACACAGATTCCTCTGACTCTCTTTCTCTCTCACACTCTAATTTTAGAGGGTTGTCCCTATTGGCTATCGCTCTTGGTAAGTCTTCTAGACAAGATCCAGTGTTCGCACAGGACTGATAAATGTAAGTTTTTGCAGGTCGACTAAAATTGAAGTGTCCATGTGTAGAAACCTATCGGAGAACGTCACTAAAAAAATTTCCCTTACTCCCCATCCCATTGCCTTGCATGTCTTATTCGTTTTACTTGAATGGTTTGTGAGATCGGGAAAAAGTGGCCATGCAGCTGCTGTTCCGTTGGACGTTGTTTCTAAGATTTGTTCAAAACACCATCCTTGTATATTTCCCGACTCGCTTTTTCTCAAAGCGTTTCGTTAAAATCGAAATGGTGCAGTACTGACACAGCAACATTTTCAGTGAATTCCTGTTTTATTTTATCAGAGAGATTAGTTTTCCAAATGGTCGATTACATGTCAATAGCAATCCATGCTTTACCTTGTGGCATATGAACTGGTCTTTTAATTTTAGAGGGTTGTTGTTTAATGAGGAGATTGAACCATCTTGTTTAAAACACATGAACTCTGTTTTATCTGTGTTTATGCAGTGGTCAATACCTCTTGTTACTTACCCCAAGCAATGCAGCAGAAGTTTGGCTTGAGGAATTGTATTTGCAAGAAGTGCTAGATCATCTGCGTTGTTTGTATGAGTAATTGTTTCTGCAGGATATCGTTTGCTTCTCGCGGTTTATAGTAGAAAACATTTCTTTCATCAAATGAAAGGAGCGGATTGCACACAAGAGAAAATCGACAAGAGAATGGAAACCTCAAATCTTTCGTCCTTTATTACATTCCGAAAATCTTTTTAAAATTAAATCCTAAATTAATTATTGCTAGACTTTTAAAACTGTAATGCTTTTTTTGTCTCACAGAAATGAACAATGGATGAAATTATAATTTTCTCCAAAATAATTAACTTGGCATTAAATAAATTCATCCTGTTGTCAAAACACGTTTGAAACTCTTCTTTTTATATGGTTGGTTGGTTGGTTATTTTGTTTTACGGTGTATCAACTCTTTTTCGGTCATTTAACACCGAAATAAATTTTAAATAATTTAGTTTAGTATAAGTATAGTTTTTGTTTACAAACAAATGTCAAAACTGTTCATTTTAAATATTTTTTTTATCAAATATCTTTTAAGTTATACGAGGTGCTTACGATAAGTTTCCAGACACTTTTCGTATGGTAATTTAAAATTGTCATAGACTCTTGAAAATTCAGTTTGTTATTGCTATATATCTTATGAGATGACTGACCAATTTTTATGATTTAAGCTTCAAATGAACTGCTACAGCAGGATTTGGAATACACCCTACTAAAGACTGATTGTCAAAGCTGGTGAATTTCAAAATTGCAATCTGACACTTTAGAAGAACGATATGCAATAAAATTCTGTTTTAAACTTGGAAAAAATGCCACAGAAACGTATGGAATGCTTTAGACTGCTTTTCGACCATCTTGCATGAATCTAGCATCGGTTTTTGTGTGGCATAAGAGTTTCAAGGAAGGCAGGGAGTCTGTGAGGGATGATGAGAGGTGTGGGAGGAGTAAGGAAGTCAATACACCAGAGTTGATTGGCCAAAGGGTTAGGATTAGGGTTACTATGTTGTGGTTTTAAGGGATTTCAGGAAGAGATTCTGTCGGAAGAGGCCAGCACTCTTCAAATCGAGTCAGTAGTATTTCCACCAGGACAATGCACCAGCCTCCCGATAGTGCAGACCTTGCTCCCTGTGACTTTTGCTTATTCCCTAAGCTCAGAGGCTGTCGTTATGGGACAATTGAGGAGATTAAAGAGGCAGTGATGAAGGTCATTGACACGCTCCCACAAGAGGACTTTCATGGGGCCTTCCAGAAGTTGTTGGAATGGTACAACAAGTGCATTGCAGCCGGAGGATATTACTTCGAAGGGGACTAGGGTTTCATATGTGTACTATCAATAAAAATGCCCATACGAAAAAAAAAGTCTAGAAACTTATCGTATGCACCTCGTATATATATTAATTTTTCTTTTTTCTTTCTCTTTCTTTTTTTTTACTTTCCTTTTTTGAAACAAAATTCTCAAAATCGTCCAATTATCTTCATACATCTACGATATGTGGGTTGTATAGTATACTTCTTTATAGCCATTACTCCCTGATCCACTCTGATCCAGAGTGATAGTATCTGTTAGAGTTCCGTTCATAGATTGAAGAGATTTTTTTAAAGAAGTATTCGTATTCGATATGACATCGTGTAACACACACTAAAAAAAACCTCTTTAGAAATAACCACACGGAAAATGTTAATATGATTGTATAATTAACGCGATTCCATTAAATAACCCAATCAATAAATCTATATATCTACTTTTGTATGCGATCTTCTTGTTGATAAATCTTATTAAGATTCACCAACTGTCCGAGGTTCACACAGATGTGATGAATGTAAGTTTTTGCTGGTCGACTAACACTTGTGTATACATACGTAGGAGTCCAGGGGAGAAAAAAAAGGATCCACCAATTGTGAAGAGTTTTCAACCACACTTTCAAAATTTGTCATGCCTGAAAAAGTTTTAAACCATATTACGATCATAGTATCGTTCCAGAACAATTTTTCGGTGGGATCTGGCTCTCATTGTCTTTGACGAACTGTCTATCTCGCAGAAAAATGGTGCACGTCCTAAAGTTCTTACCCACTCTCTTGGTAACTATTACTTGAGGCAGATGACTTTTTCCCTCACTATATGTACTAAGACTCTTTCTTTTGTGGTCAGGTGTTGTACAAAGAGAGAATCCATTTCATCTCAACTGTCACCGTAACATTAAAAAAACCCAGAGGAAAGCAATTTATTTAAAAATTCTAATTTATACAACCTCTTCATGTTGAAAAGATATATTTATTCGAAATATTTATTCCTTTTTTGGATTTTTTCGAGTGTATCTGAAATTACCGAACGAATCCGATGCTGTCTTTCTTGATGTTAATAAGATTGTAACCTGAATATCATCATCATCATCATCATGTCGTGTTGGTAGCACGGATATCCCTGACCCTCTCTCGCCACTTTTCCCTATCGTTCATCGCCTCTGGCAGGTCTTCTGGGCTACATTGCATATCCTCACATAGTTGCTGAATGTATGTTCGTGCTGGTCGTCCTACTTTTGCACGGCCATGTGTGGGGGTCCATAAGAGTACATCCCTTATGAGTTCGTCCCTGCTTCTCCAGCAGTGCCCTGCATGTCTGGTTTGTCTAGCTTGAATAGTTTTCGTGATAGGAGGCAGGTGGCCGTACAGTTGGTGTCTTGTGGGGTGTTGCCGCCAGGACTTGTTCAAGATTGCTCGCAGCATTCTTGTGTAATTGCCGTCTAGCTTCTTCTCGAGCCGTTTTGTTAGAGTCCATGTAGTGCAGCCATATAGCAGTATCGATACGACCGCTGCCTGGAAGAAACTGCGTTTCATTTTATCGCTTAGGTCTGATTTCCATATAGTCGATAGCCTATTGATAGCTGTCCATGCCTTCGTTAACCTCGTGTCGATGTCCTTTTCGGTTGATTCGACGCTGCTTCCTAGGTAAGTGAATTTGTCTACTAGTTTAAGAGGGGTTCCGTCTAAATGATTATGTTAAACTTTAATAAAAGCGATTTTACGCCCTTTATTTTTAATAATGACCAATTTAATAATTCTGCATATAATATAGGTAATTACTGCAACTTTTGATAATAGCAAAAATATCGTTGATGAAGTATTATTGAAAATAGATTTTTCTAATTATTATCGTTGTCTAAAAATTCCCCGGACACAGACCGAAATATTTGGTAAAATTTTTCGATAAAATATCATCATATAATTTTTACTTGATCATTGATTTTTTGCTGTTCTACCAATTTTTGTTGGTCAAAATTCTACGGCCATGTTGGCGCTAAGTTAGAGTAAATGTGAAAAAGTCTGTTGGAAAGTTTACAATGTTCGAAATAAAGTAATTGAAAACATGTCAATCAAATGAATATCAACCAGGCTTTGTGACTACCTAAACAAATTTCACAAGATTTTTGTAATAATGAAAAAGAAAAGAAATCGTATAAAATGAAAGAAAAAAAAAAAAAAAAAAAAAAAAAGAGTGAGAAGCGATTTTCATTAATCATGCTGCATCTTTTTATCATTTCAATTAAGATGCCAATAAAAAAATACACTGATTTATATTGAGCGCATTGGTCCATCTATGTTGTTTGGCCGTCATATTTGTATGGTTGTATGCTTATATTGTATTTTTTATAATAAAATAATTGTCCAATGCATTTTCATTGTTAAACCATTTCCTATACATTTTCATAGTAAAAAGCATTTTTCATATTATTTTAAGATGGCAATTACCAAACACTGGCTTATCATATTTATCTCATTGGTTCATCCATGTTGTCCTACTGTGGATTAGGCCATGATATTTCTGTCTGTATATTCTTCGTGAATTTCATAATTAAAATAACTAATGAATGTTCATGGTAATTCATTTAAATCAAGATGCCAATAAAAAATATACAGGTTTAGAATTATCGTTTTGGTTGATACATAATTATGTATCATGGATTTATCCCTTTTTCTTTTTCTTTTCCTTTTTCGTTTTTTTTTTCCCCTTTGAAAGATGAGGAGTAGTTAGTTGTAGATTGGAAGGTTAAGTATTGTGTTTGTAATTCATGGGAGGTAACTCTTGTATAAAAACTTCATTGTTGCACCTTTTCCCGCACACGATGAGACTTGCAGTCCAATATTCTCATGTTGTGTGTTCATCTCTCATATTTGCACAAGTCTTCTCTATATCCTTAGGGAGAGTTTGTAA
Source organism: Sepioteuthis lessoniana (assembly GCA_963585895.1). Lineage (NCBI taxonomy): Eukaryota > Metazoa > Mollusca > Cephalopoda > Myopsida > Loliginidae > Sepioteuthis > Sepioteuthis lessoniana. The sequence continues at coordinate 19,701,568 of OY757940.1, read as the reverse complement.
ATCATTTACAATGCACTTTTATTGAATAATCATCTCCAATGTGTTTTATGGTAAAATCATTAGCAATGCATTTTTCCATTAAAAAGATTTTTGAGCAAAATAATTTGCAATATATTTTTATTGTAAAACTATTTCCGATGTATTTTATATTAAAATCACTTTCAATACACTCCCATGGAAAAATGATCTGCATTACATTTCTATTGTAAAATACATTGCATTAAATTTTATAGAAATATTTAGTATATGGGAAATAACTCTTAATATAAGCATTACTGAGTTATTTTTCTTGATATTATTCTATCAGTTTTCTCGAAGATTTCTCTAAAATCTTACGTTCAAAAATGTTTTAATGGATTCACTTGTATTCATTTTACATATTTTGCAGTTGAAATTGTTTATTAGGAAATAAAAAGAAAACCCCAAAATAACAACTCTATTTTATTGTCTTCTTTTTTTTTTTTATAATCGATAGATTTGTTTATCAAAAAAGTGCTGTTCAAAAAGTATCGCCATTCTCTACATTTTTTAGGTGTCATGCAAGTTGTTCAGCTGTACAGAAATCTTTATATCAGTTTTAAACATTATAATCTAAAAACATTTAATAGTCGAGTCTCGATACTCTACCGTCCATCCCGTCCCTGTCACACAGAAGTAAAATCCCATAAGCTGCCACACCCCAAATCTGATCGGCCAGAACTCATGGTCTTGCTTCAGTTATACTATGAGAGACAGATAGAAATACATTTGAGGAATCAGATATGATAGTCATTTTTATTTTTACAATGCTGAAAGTGTTGGGCTCAGACGATATATTTGTCAGTCTTCTAGTGTATTATTTCAGAAAGGATTAACTGCCTTCAGAGATTGTATTAGCTTTCTTCACTTTTTTCTTACTCTCAGATTTATTCACACACTCACAACAACTTTCAATCGAAAAGTTCTCCGACCTTCCCAAGGTGACAGTTGGATCTGTTAATCTTTGAGATTTATTTTTTACAAGATTCTTCCTGTTAATAATTAATTTTCTTTAAGCATGTATTCATTTAATAAATTTCTAACTTTTTAAAAACATTTCCATATTGTACATTATTTTCTATCTAATTAACATAAAGTATTTTAATCTAGTTGTTTTCTTATATTCTTTTAGCCGACGAAAGAATATAAGCAATATCCTTTGCATATATATATATATATATTATGTCGTGCCGCAGGCACGGACATCCCTGGCCCTCTCTCGATACTTCTCCCTATCGTTCATCGCCTCTGGCAGGTCTTCAGGGCCACATCCAATATCCTCACATAGCTGCTGGATGTACGTTCGAGCTGGTCGTCCTGCGTTTGCCCGGCCATATGTGGGGGTCCATAGGAGTACATCACTTATGAGCTCGTCCCTGCTTCTCCAACAGGGACCTGCATGTCTGGTTCGTCTAGCTTGGATATTTTCGTGATGGGAGGCAGGTGGCCGTATAGTTGGTGCCTTGTGGAGTGTTGCCGCCAGGACTTGTTCAAGATTGCTCGCAACATTCTTGTGTAATTGCCGTCTAGCTTCTTCTCCAGCCGTTTAGTTAGCGTCCAAGTAGTGCATCCATACAGCAGTATCGATACGACCGCTGCTTGGAAGAAACTGCGTTTCATTTTATCGATCAGGTCTGATTTCCATATGATCGATAGTCTATCGTTAGCTGTCCATGCCTTCGTTAGCCGCGTGTCGATGTCCTTTTCGGTTGATGATACGCTGTAGGTGAATTTGTCTACTAGTTTAAGAGGGGTTCCATCTAGTGTGGTGATGTCGCCTGTTTGATTATAGCACATATATATTCCGTTTTATGTGCATTGACATGGAGGCCAATGCCTGCGGCGGCTCGTTTCAAACTATTCAGTATCCTTTGCATATATATATATATATATATATATATATATATGTATATATCATTTGCATAAATATATATATGTATATATCCTTGGCATATATTCATCATCATCAATTCACGCAAACAGTACGGATCCCCCCCCATTTCTCTCCGTCCCTATCCTCCATCGTTCCTGGCAGGTCTTTCAAACTACATCCTGTGTCCGCAGAGAGCTGATGTAAATATGTTCTTGCTACTCGGACAATACTGGCACATTTCTTAGTAGGGCTCAACAGAAAAACCTCACTTATAAGTTCGCCCTTGCTTCTCGAATAGTGTCCCGCATGTATTGCTCGTCTTACTTGGATGGGTTTTGTGATGGGAAGTAAGTGGCCGTACAGATGTTGTTCGTGGGATGTTGCTTCCAGCATTTGTTCAAAATAGCTCTTAGTACTGTTGTGTAGTTCCCATCTAACTTTGTCTCTGTGGTTTTTGCCAGCGTTCACGTGGTGCATGCATACAGTAGTAGTGACACAAGCAAAGCTTGGAAGAAATCCTATTTTATTTTATCGTATAAACCAGACTTCTATATGATCGATAACCTATCGATAGCAGTTTACACCTTTGTTTGGCGTATGTCAACATTACTTTCAGCAAAAGAAATATTTGTGCCGAAATATGTGAACTTTTCAACTAATTTTAGAAGCCTTCCAGTTAGAGTGGAGATGGCTCTTTCGCGTTTAAAAATATATATTCAGGTTATTTGCATTTACATAGTGGGCAACGCCTCCAGTTGTTTGCTTTAGACTATGCAGTAGAAATTTGGCTTGGATAGGTGTATTTGCGAGAAGTGCTAGATCATCTTCATAATCTGTATCAGTTATAGTTTCTTCAGGATATCATCTGCTTTTTGCCTATTTTAGTGTAAGACTATTTTCTTTCTTTTGATCTATTGACGCTCTAATTATGTAGTCTAGTCAGATTATAGATATATATGGTTCTAATGTATCTCCTTGTAAAACTTCAGCACCAATGTCGAACCATTGCTTTAGTTTTTCTATAAAACATCATTGTGAGACACGATATTGGGCATTCGTTGTGTGGGTGTGTATGTGGGTGCCAGTCAAAGAATCCCTTTGTTTGTTTTGGCGCGAAACCCACTCAAAGGGCCTGCGCTCGAGATCCCCCACGAGACCGAAAGGACGAGAGAAGAGAGGTCCCATAGGACAGTCAGCAGAAGGTAGCAGAAGAGACCAGTCAACAGAACAAGTCAGTCTGGGAGATGAGAGTCGAGCAGAGAGGAGACCAGTCAACAGATGTCAGAAAGACGACTGCTAAGACCTGTTGACTTTCAGAGGCCGTGTTGACCAACGCGAGAAAACAAGTCAGCATTGCTATTGGCTTTGTGAGAATTTTCGCTCGAGTATACGCTCGCGTTAGCTCACAGAATGTACAAAAAGTGTCACATTGACATCCCCGCTTCTTGTACTTGGAGGTGACCCAAGTCCGTGTTTGTTTGTTTGTTCTTTTCTTCCACCTTCTCGGTTGTGCTTTGCGTATCTGTAAAGAAATGTGAAATACCCCTGGCCAGAAAAACCACGAGATGAATCACTGGCAATGAGTGGTTTAAGGTAGCTGAGATAGTGGGGTCGGCCGGCGGATATTGGCACAAATGTAACAGTTTCTTTAGGGAGACCATATATTTGCTCCATCTTCCCTATGCAAGAAATCAAATGCCTTGGAGAAATCTATGAACAATTGTGTTGTCTTGAGATTTTTTGTGTGCATTCAAACAATGATTCGACAGATAGTCAGAATCTATGATGTCGTGGATCGATTTCTCCGAAAACTGTTCTGATTTTTCCTAAGAATTTTATTGATTTCAGTTTTGATGCGATTGAGAAATAGAACATTATAAACTTTAGCAGCTATAAAAGAAGGAGTTATACTTCTGTTGCTCTAAGTGATTCCAAGGTCACCTTAAGAAAGGAGAAGATGCAGCCTTTTGTCCATTTCTCTGTAGCATTTTGTCTATGGTCGGCGTTACACCATCGAAGTAGTAAATCTTCAAATTTACTTGTCTTCCAGATTTCTGGAAGTATTTCTTCGAGGCCAGCAACTTTTCTGCTTTTGAATTTTTGTCAGTACAGTGTTGAGTTCTTCTTGAGTAAACTGCCCTTGTTCTATGTCTAGTTACTAATAAATAATTTTGTTATAGATTTAACAATGACTTTCAGGGAGTTTCCAAGCAGATTTTTTTAATGTTCTTTCCACATGTATATTCGTTCTTCTTGGCTGGCAGCTTCTAATTCTACTTGCGAGGTGTTCTTTCTTTTACTCCCTTCATTTACCGTCTGCTATGCTATTCGTGATTGTCTATTTTTTACCGAGTTTTTTTTTTATTTTAACGATATAACTTTGAATGTATTTTTGTGGTTCTTTTTGGTATTTATTAATTAGTTCTCTATGGGCTTACTTAAGTTTCTACGTGTAGGCATTTATTGGGTTTCTTTTATGAAGGATGCTATTTTCATTTTCTCTAGTTTTTTCTTTACTACTAAAGACTCCAATGGAACTCTACGTTTGGCTCTTAATGATTATTTCTTATGTGACACAAAAATAGAATAAAAGTTTAAAGTATTGAATTTGTCATACATGTGGATTACCAGGTCACGTGGCCATCGAAGATATAAAATTCTGTGTCGTTGGTTATTACCCTACCGAGATTTTTTATAATTGTTAATATATTATGATATTTCTATGCTTTTATATGTACCGAATCGCAAATTATCATTATGGTTAGCGTGTTCGCCAATGACCCAGAAGACTTGGGTTCAATCCCAGGTCGAGTCATACCAAAGACTAAAAAAACGGTATTTGATACCTCTTTGCATTATAAGTTACGGATCAAGGGTAAGTGGAGCATTCAAGTGAAATAAGTAGCACTCTCCCCAACATTTTGGTGTAGTTGATAATGAAAAAGGAGCCTTCGAGTCACCCTCGACAGCGGTCGGCAAACTTGACTATATGTACTGTAAATATTTTGCATTTTGGAGGCGCTTTTTTACTTTATAACCATATAATTTTTTTTTGTTGGTCCAAAGAGAGAAAAAAGTAAATATTTCAAAATGAAGATTTATGTCTCAGAGATTTATATCTTTTAAGAATCATTTATTTATTTCGCTCGAAAGGAATAATTCTTAAAAAGATATAAATCTCTTAGTGGACCTATTCATTTTGAAACACATACACACACACACACACACACACACACACACACATATATATATATATATATATATATATACTAGTTTCAAGGTTGCTCTATTCTTGTTAGTGATGTCGAGTATGCTGAGATAAACCATGTTAAAACTATGAATTCTTTCGAATAATACCCTTGTTTGAATTATTCAAACTAACATCCTGACCTTTGTTGTTTTTATCAAATTATTCAAACTAACATCCTGACCTTTGTTGTATTTTTGTTTTGTTTTTTTTGTCTTCCGGCCTTCATCCTATTCTCTAACTGGCTGAGATAAAGTATATTGTTATCTTATTTTGCACTTCGTATATTCTTACCTTCATCATTTTGGTTGCCTCTTTTAAGACAGTACGCTTTCTTGTTTTTTTCATTTGTTTGAAATTAATGTATTTCAATATTCTATGGCTCTTAGGCTCTATTGTCTTCGTTTTATTTTTTATTTATTTTATCTAATTTTTTTATCTTTTCCATTTACCCAACCCCTCCTCCACGAACGGGAGGCGACACAAGATCAAATGCTGGTGGTTAGAATAAAGATTTTCCTTTTTCTAGATTACTTTGTTTATATAAACTGAATGACCAACTGAAGTCTCCTCAGTTCTCCAGGACTCTTCTCAGTATTCTAACTGATATTTACAGATATTTGTGGTTTGGATGGTCTCAGCTCTTCCTCTAATCTCTAGTTTCTTCAATATCTTTTCCAGATCTTAGGGAGTCGTTCCAAGTGCGACAACTACAATAGGTGTCACCGTCACCCTCATGTTCCGCAGCTTTTTTTTTTTTTAGCTTTCTTGTAAGATCCAAGTATTTGTCAACCATTTTGTTTTCTTTCATTTTCACTTTGTGGTCCACTTTGTAGTCTGCTGGAACAGTAAAATCTGCTAAATTACGAGTTCGTTTTTCCTTGTAAATTAACGCATCGTCTGGTCTTTTTTTCGGGATTAGATGATCCGTTTGCATATCAAAATCCCAGAGAATATTATGCATCTCATTTTGATAGATTCAAGCAATAAATCAAATTTTAATCTTTTGCACGATTACCAGTCGATCACCTTTCTCAAACAATCGACTCTAGTTTTGTATTAATTTTGTGTTAGTTTGATGCATTCACTGATAATGAAATTAACCTTTTTCATCTTTGTTACCACATAACTTACACTTGGAATTCTTTTGAGTATTAACAATTTTTACTTTGATCTAATTTGTTCTTATGGTGTTATTTTGTGATGTCATTTAAAGTTACCCTTTGGAGGTTTCCTTTTCTTAACCATGTCCATGTTTTCTCGGGTGCAATCTTCTTCTTCTTCTTCTTCTTCTTCTTCTAACTATTATTATTATTATTATTATTATTATTATTATTATATACGACCATAGTATAAAAGTACGTCACATGACACGATGAATTGGTCACATGACACTATGGAGAAACGATTTCTTTCATTTTTTATTTACTTTCTGTTTTTATTTTATTTTGACTGTAATGTTTCGTCCCGAAGTTTTCGTTGATAGAATGATTAAAAAAAAAATCACCCCATCGCTTAATCGGACTGTTGTTTTAACTACAAATTTCGGTCGATGTATTCTCCGAACATTCTTCAGCATCAATTGAAGTCAATTAATCCTTGAATGTTTGTCTCACGAATGCATTTTTTATACCACAAAATTATTCTTTAATGACTTGCGTGTGTGTATTCTTTGTGATGAATAACGCCCGAACTAGGCAGCCCAGTCGACTGCAGCTGGGCAGATGGGAAAGACCCCCACCCAACGAGTGTCCTGATATGACACTAAACAATCTGATGACAAGGCTCCAGTAATGCAGAGTACCTCTCTATTGCCATTGCTCCCATGTCCACTCTGGATTGGAATGATAACACCTGATAGGGTCCTATCTATGGGTCAATTGAAACTGTTTGACATCTAAACTGAGTGCAAACAAATGACTTAGTTAAATTTAATTGTTTGAAATGCAACTGTTTGATCATTTAACTGATTACAAACAAATGACTGATGCTTACTTGAATTGTTAGTCATACATAGCAATACTTGGAACCGCTTAACTTTGATGACTTAAGCTAAATTGAATTGTTAGAAATAGAACTGTTTGATCAGCTAACTGTATGTATCTACAAAATGTGTTTACAAATCATATATTTAATAAAAAATATATTAAATTAAAACATATTTAATTAAAATATATATTTAATTAAAACAGGATTTAACATATATTTAATTAGAACATTTAATTAATCGTACATATATTTAATTAAAACATACATTTAATAAAAACGTATATTTAATTAAAACAGGATTTAGCATTAAATGGTCAACAATGGTTGATATGCCATCAAACCAACCCAGGTTATCGGATAAGTCTTCTTCTTCATATGGATTTAGAAATGTCTGGGAATTTTACTTTATTGTTAGAGGGAAACTTAGAAAACAGAACCTCCTATTTTTTATCCTCTGAGATACACATCCTGGTGGACATGGTTTAGAATTCATCTTCTGCAATCCCTTACGGAGAGGTAAGACCCAACCAATTCTAAATAAAAGGGCTGTCCTGAAAATAATACTAAAATTCGACCGGTGGTGAGGCTGAAGTTCTGGAGCTCGGGGTTATGTTGGATCACTCCTTCGTTACCATTATTCTCAGGTCCACTTAGACTCTGTTAAGATTTCAGCTATAGGTCAAGAAGATCTGTTTGAAAATTATAAGTTTTGAAACTTTATAACTGTGTGCCAACTATTTGTATTAGCTTCTTTCACTCTTTTTTACGCTTGCTACTTACCGTTTTATTCATCAACACACTGCCATTTCTACATCAGTTGATTGTGAATGTAAGCGTTCTTATGGCAAAAAGTGGTAATTAGTTTATTGTAACGTTGGAATTTTGTGGTTAAATTTCTTTTTTTATATACTATTAATTTTTCGCTAGTTTTAAATTTGTTAAACTAGGTTGAGAATGAATTGTATAATTTGTAAACAAATAGTTTATTGGTAACAATTTTAAACGAGTCAGAGCTCATTTATTTGGATACAGTTAAATGTTTTCAAGTATTGCCATCTAACACTACTAGTTTTATTTGACCACAGGTCAAATGTTTTTCTGTTTAGTAAATGATTAAGCCGTTCTATTTGACCCCTAGTTGGAACCCTAACAGGTATAACCATACTTACTCCTCTGCAGAGTTGCAGTTGGAGTATTTTACAGCCCTCAACCGACTGGACTAGAAGATTTTAGTCTTTCAATACATTAATATCAGGTTATATGTTCAGTTAAAACGAGAATGTTGAGATTTGTATCGAATATATTTGTGCAATGAACGATTTTTCAATACTGATTTTTAACCTAAAAACAAGGGGTCATTTATTACAAAAGATATGTTTTTGAAACGTCAAAGTTTATCTTATTTCTAAGCCTAACCTTGCTGTAACTTTGATCCAAAGTGTCCTCCACATAGCGCATATCAAAACTAAGGCTTTTAGGTAAGATAAAAAAGTTTTTACCATGTTTACTATTTATAACACCCTTGAATATAGTATGTACGAACATAATAAATAGTTTTCGAAGTTATGTAAAACCTTAATGATCTTAACTTTGTTTAGGCCTGAGAAAATGCAGAAACACGTTGAGTCTGATTAACGGGAAATTAAACCGATCATGTATACGGTTGCCTGTGGTTTTGCAATATTAAACGAGGATATTAAACACTCGTTTATATCTTCCTACGATATACAGAGATGTTATATTCTAGCATAATAAACTCTTTAATTCATTAGGTAACAATTAATCAATAACCAGATTTGACTATTGTTTGTCAACAAAGTAATTAGTTTCTCTTTCTTTACTGCTATAGCTGTTACTGTAATGAAGTATTTTAAGACTTTCGAGACGATGATGAGTGATTTTGTTTATAAACAAATAAGTAATGCCTCCAAAACGTATTTAATTTCAGACATAGTTATTATATTATCAATGCTATTATGTATCAATGGAGGGATTTCAATATGTTTGGAAAATTCAAGTAAACACGGTCGACTACATCAAGGTCTAGGCGACATTGTTTATTTACAGTATTGCATTGGTTTTAATTGTATTACAGTAGTTTTGAAAGTATAGATAAGTGTTTGAATGTAATTATTGTCATTGGATTTTGAATGTAATTATTGTCATTGGATTTTGAATGTAATTATTGTCATTGGATTTTGAAAAATGTTTTTGTTGGCTTTTGCATTGTCAAAAATTAGAGGCTGTTCATTACAAGCATTACATGATAAAAACACCTTTTGTGGCTAAACATTAGGAATCGTTCATTACAAGAGTATATACGGTAATGAGCCTAAAGCAAATTTTCAAATTATATCATTCTGTGCAGCCTTTATACTAACGAAGTTCATTATGATAAATTGCCCGGACAAAAGCAAGGCACGAACGACCCGATCACAGCCTAGCCCCAAATTGATCGAAATCCTGTTGAGCGGTTCCCATTGGAATCGACATCGCTATTTGGAAATCTTTTATTCAATTCTACAGAAAATAAAAACAGCAAAATCACTATTTCTGAAAGCTTTCAGTATTTCTACCATCTCCCATCGTTTTCTTTACTTACCTGAATATTATGACAGTTCTCTTCCATCTTTTCTTCTGTTGAGATTGTTGAGGGCTTACCATAAAGAAATGGTCAGTTGATTTGTTTGACAAATTTAATTCTCACAGGCTGTTCCATACATATTGTCCTTTGTCTAGGTGGTTGGATTAACACCCAAACTATCCACTCTCTGTGTGTTTTACTTGTGAAGGAAAATACTTACCGGTCCTAGATATTATCACCAACTAGAACATTAGACGTTTTGAATAGATCTTCTGTAAAAAAGGAAAAAAAAAATCTTTCCTTTATTCTTTCTTTTTTCGATTTTTAGAAAGAAAGCAGAAGGAAAGACCTTTCTTTCTTTCTTTCTTTCTTTCACAATCTATTTTCTTTCCATTTTCATTCCTTTCTTCTTTCTTTCTTCTACATTTTCTTTTTTATTCATTTTTCTTTCTTGCCTAGCGTTCTTTTTCTTTTACTCATTCTTTGTTTCTGTTTTTCTATATTATATTCTTTCTTTCTTTCTTTCTTTCTTTCTTTCTTCTAATTATTATTATTATTATTATTATTATTATTATTATTATTATTATTCACTGGAAATATTTAAAAGCACATAATGGGGTGTAAATTATTGGTATTTGATCGGAGTACTTGATACCATATATCTGCCGTCAAACAAATTATTAATAATAAAAAGAAACATTATAAGATATAGGTCAATGGGGCTTTGAATATCTACTGCTGGGGGATAAGAACCGCCCACTAAAAAAAGAGGTGTCAAGCTAAATTGCATCTAATTACCATTACTCCCAAGTCCATTCTCACCCGGAGTGGTATTGCCTGTTTATGGCCCCTTATATGGGGGAAATAGATTTATCTAAAACTTATTCGTATTCAATCGGACCGTTTGCAAAATGAATAAATAAATGAATAAAATAAGAATAGAAATAAAAACCAACTACAGAAAAATGTAAATATGAAGGTACAATAAACATGATTCCCTAACCACGAGGCATAAAATAATCCTAGACGGATTGAAATGCCGTTAAAATCAATCAATCATTAAAAATACTTAATTGTGTGCTCATTATTAGCATTTGACAGGAATACTTGAAATAATATAACAGTAAACATTGGGGTTAGATAGGAATATCTGATATCATTTGACTTGAGTACAAATTAGTAGTATTAGATAGGAACACTTGAAAGAATGTATCTAACAATTGATTACTATTATTATTATTATTATTATTATTATTCTATTAAGAGTTTTTTCACACCAGCGTTAGCTGATAGTTTCTCACTGGAGTTTGAGTGACAGAAAGTTTCCTGGACTCTTCTCAGTATTCCGGTCGATGTTTATTATTATTATTATTATTATTATTATTATTATTATTATTTTACTCGTTGGAGAGTTTGTCACACCAGCGTTAGCTAATGGTGTTTCACTGGAGTTTGAGTGACAGCAAGTCTCCTCAAGTCTCCAGGACTGTTCTCAGTATTTTGGCCGATCTTAATAATGATGCAGTCTAGATGGGTCTCCACCAGATTTCTAAGTCTTCTAATCCCTTTACAAAGCTTTCGGGGACCGTTCTGAATGCACCAATTACTACTGGTATAACCGTCATTTTCATGATTTGTTTTTTTTTAGTTCTTTAACAAGGTCTTGGTATTTATCTCTCTTTTCGCTTTCTTTTATTTTTACTCTTTAGAGTACTGGGACGGCAAAGTCCACTATTCGGCAGGTTCTCTTTTGTGTACATTATCACTAGGTCAAGTTATCTGGCCGAGATTAGATGACCTGTTTGAATCTCAAAATCCTAAAGGTTTTTGTGAGTCTCATTGACCAGGGCAGATTTTGGGTTGTATATAAACAAGTTGTTCTATTATTATTATTATTATTATTATTATTATTATTATTATTATCATTTACTCATTAGAGTTTTTCCCATCAGGTAACGCTGATGGTTTTTCACTGGAGTCTGAGTGACAGCAAGTCTCCTCAAGTCTCCTGGACTCTTCTTAGTATTCTGGCCGTTCTCAATAATGTAGTAGTTTGGATGGTCTTCACTCGTCTGCCAACTTCCAAGTCCTCCCGTCCCTTTAGTAATCTAAAGTTAGTTAGTTACTGAACCAAAAGCACCAATTACAATTGGTATAATTGTCACCTTCATGTTCCATAGTTTTTTCAATTCCCTAGCAAGGTCGCGGTACTTATTTTTCTTTTCACATTCTTTCAGTTTTATTCTGTGGTCAGCCGGGACAGAAAAGTCGACAATTCTGCAAGTTAATCATTAACCAGGACAGATTCTAGGTTGCGCATATACAAGTTGTTCCATTATTATTGTTATTATTATTAAATAAGAATAATAACTTCAACATCAAATAAAAGAACAAGTGATGATATACCGTAAAACCAATCAACCAGTCAATCAAACAACCAGATGAATTTGCCATAAGAAATATGTGAATTTATAAAGAATGCTAAACAAAGATTTTACTATAAAAACTCTAAAATTGACACTCTCCAAATCATAATACTCCGACTGTATCTGCTGCCGAGGTATAAGACACCAAACCAAAGGGGCGTCCTGAGTTTGACATTAAACTGTATCTGATTGTGTGGTTCCAGTTTTGGAGCTTCGAAGAATTTGGAGTATCCAATTTCTATTATTCTTTGATCCACTTTGACGCGGTGTGACCAATGGATCAAACGGGATCCATTTGAAAATTATTTTTATTCATTAACCTCTCGACATAATATTACCAAAAACTGGTTGACATCCTGATTAAATCAATCAACCAATTAATAAATAAATAGAATAAATAAGACAAATATTTCTCTCTCTCTCTCTCTCTCTCTCTCTCTCTCTCTCTCTCTACCTACCTATCTCTTTTAATATATATATATTAAAAATCAGAGTATTCAGACAATCAGCTTATTCAAAATTGAATATTTTGCCGATGTTAAACGTTTCCTTTCATCACCAAAATAATGTTATAATATATCTTCAGAATTATATTCAATTTAAAAAAAATGTGAAAAATTCTTAGCATTATTTTACTGTTTGTATCATTCTGTTTCAAATGTATGAGACGAAATTAGTGTTCGAAATTTTATTCTAAAGAGTTACATATTTGCTAAAGATTATCAAAATCTTTTGAAACTTCATGAGAATTTTTTTAAAAATTCATAAAAATTAAAGTCTTTTTGAATAGTTTTGAGAATTTTAAAGATTTATTAAGATTTTTTAATACCGAATGAAGTTACATGTTGGTTGTTGTTTGTGATTTGTCTTAAAATCCTTTTATAGGAAAATATATGATGAGAAGTATTATCGAAAACTTTAAAAAATAAGTATAAATATAAACAAGTATAAAATCTTTTTCGCACCAATCAAACTAAATAAGGAGATAAGTTTAAAAAATGCCTCGTTTTTGTTTGATAGTTTTATAATTAGAAATGATGCTAGATTTAACCATCTACGTTGTCCATTATATATCTTAAGTAACATTTATAACACACATACACACACACACTCACATACTCACATACACGTGGAATATATTTATGATATTTGTCGCTGCCTCCCACCAGACAGAACTTGACACAAGGTCAATGACCCGAAGGCCAATTATAGTGGGGATTTAGGGGAGAGGAAGGTCACACATGGAATATATTTATGATGATTGAACGAATTTATGGAGTAAGTAACACCCTGTGATAAATCAAGATTGATTAATATTGCAGCGGCCGAGAATAATGATAAAAGCTATCAAAAATCAATCACTTATTAAAAAATGAGAAAAATTAAATTGAAAGTAAATAATGAAATATAGTTGTCAATCTAATTTCTATTTTCTAATTATTTATTTAATTTTTTTTTAGTAATCAAGTTTTAAAGTAGAATGTGCAAATTAACAAATTGCATGATGAAAAAACTGCCCCCTTTGTTAAGTCAATGATTCAGAATCATATTTGAAGCGGTTTGGTTTCGGGACACAATTTCACAACTTTAAGTAGAACTCAAATACAACCTCTCTCTCTCTCCCTATATATATATATATATATATATATATATATATATATATATATATATATATATATAGAGAGAGAGAGAGAGAGAGAGAGAAACAGGGAGTAAAAATATTGATATTTAAAACAGATATTTAATTGCGTTATTTTCCAGGCTTGGAATCTAAGTATCAACCCAAATTAAAAAAAGTATCTAAGATTTTTCTTCGACCGTTGAGATGAAACGAACTCTCTCCTCGCGGCTTCATACCCGAATGCGACAGAGAAGAGAGAGCTATCTGCTTTTCGTAGCGATTGCCAAAAGGGTGGATTTTACAACGAAGGAACAGTAAAACAGGAAGAGTGAAAGACTGATTCCATCAAAAATTAATTCTTGACAAATTTTGAAAGTCTAGCCTTTAAAAATGGTGGATCCTTAACTGTACGGACAGACAGATTTTTAGTGAATAATTTTCCTTCTGGTAAGTTTTTGAAACGCGCTGTAACTGGTTTTCACAGAAATCTGAATGACAGCCAGTCTTTTTATATTTCATGGAGTTTTCTGTTTATTCTATCCGATTTCAGTAATGCTGTGGTTAAGACGGTTTCATTTCTTCCTCCGATCGAATGTTCTTCCTGTCACTTTTGTAGGAAACGAAAAGAAAACTGAATAAAATACACATGGCAAGATTTTAAAGGCATTAACAAGATAGGCCTGCCCTCTGGCTTTCCGGGGTCCGCCTGGCATTCGCCTGACATTCTGGTTGTGGTTATTATAGCTGATTGCCTGGTCTCAGATGGCCTTCTCCAGGCAATGCTTTCTTGAAAGGGTTTTCATCACTTGGGGCCTGAGGTGCCCTAATATGAGGAATACGGGATCAAATATTTTTGTGGCAGCCACACGTGAGTCTCAATTCGTGTGTGACTCCCAACATTAAAATCACGTTGTGCCATATCCTGATTTGGTAGAAAGTCGGTTAAATACCTTAACAACACTGGGTTGCCTCTCTGGTTTTCTTGAAACCCTTGGCGTTCACGTCAGGTGGATGTTGTTATGCTGCCCCCTTGGTCCCAGACTTATTTACTCCGGGTAATAGCTGCTTGGTAGAGCTGAATTTATTGCTTGCTTGCTTGGGTTTTATGGAATATCAAACTTTGTAGGTTATTTAATGCCAAATCCATTTTTGTACAAATAATCAGTTCTATTTTAAACAATTCAGTTTCGCATCAGTATACAATTTAATTTTCAAAAACATTTCAATTCCAAGCTATTTAGTTTTGTCAAACAATTCAGTTTTGCAGAAGTACGCAGTCTCCATGTCAAAACAGTTCTATTTCAAGTAATTCCTTTTTGCATAAGTATGCAGTTTAGTTCTATTTGACCCATAGATAGGACCCATATTAGGTGCTACCACTTCAGGCTAGAGTGAGCCTGGGAACGATAGCAGTGTAGGGGTGCTCCGTATCCCCCAAAGCTCCAGCATTACGAACTTCATCATCAGATCAAGGACACTTTTTTTTTTGGGGGGGTCTTACTCCACAGCAGTGGTGCAGTCGGTGTATTCTACAACCCCAACCGACGGGGCAATTTATAGCTTGGTGCCTGACGCTCCCTTAAAGGGGGACGCCGACTAGACTAAGTATTTTTGTTATAAGCACGCATGTGTCTCAATTTGTGTGTGGCTCTGCAATTTAAGTGACCTCCTGTCAAATCCTGACTAGATGGAAATTGGTTGAATACCCATAAATGGCATGGGCTGTTTTAAGTCAAATCTTAACTATGCTTTAACAGAGATATTGTTAATAAATTTGGATTAAATAATGATTACTTAGTAACTGGCCAATTGGCATAATGGTTCGAGTATTCGTTATTTTCCCGGAAGATATGGGTTCAATTCCAGGTCGAGTCATACCAAAGACTAAAAAAGGGTACTTGATGCCTCCTTGCTTAAGTATTATAATGTACGGATCAAGGGTACGTGGGTGATACAGAGAAAGAAGTAGCGCCTTCTCTTACACCTCGGTGTTGTAGCAATTGAAAAGGGAGCCTGCGGGTTACCATTGATAATATAATGTAAATAAGGAAATTATAATATAGATGTGACGTAACTCCAGTTACTGACAGACATACACTTATTCTCCATTATTATAAGATTATCACAATAAGTTGAACTGATGGTTTTTCACTGAAGTCTGAGTGATATCAAGTCTCCTTAGTTCTTTTGGAGTCTTCTAAATATTCTCCATGATTTGAATGGGATTTGGTCTGGATGATCTTGATTCTTCTTTTGATTTCCAGTTTCCCTAGTCTCTTTTTCAGGACTCTTCTATGTATTCTAGTTTGGTTTAAGAGTGCTGTGGTCTAGATAGTCTCGATTCTTCTTTTGGTCTCCAATTCCCCTAGTCTCTATTCCAGGTTTTTGGGAACCGTTCCAAAGTCACCGTCTACGACTGACATCATTGTTATCTTCATGTTTCACTGCTTTTTCAGCTCTCTGGCAAGATCTAGGTATTTCATCATCCTTTCGTTTTCTGTTACTTTCCCTCTCTGGTTCACCTTCTCTTTATAGTCCCCAGAAACGGCAAATTCTAATAGATGATGAGTTCTTTCCTTTTTGTTAATTAATACAAGATCTTGTTTTTTTTTTTTTACTCGGGATTTAGTAATACGTTTGCATCTCAAAGTCCCGAAGAATTTTAAGAGTCTCATTTTCTAGAACCCATTCTGGTTTGTGTGTATACCATTTGTTTGCATAGTTAAGTTTTAGTCTCTTGCATAATTCCCGGTGAGTTAATTTTCCCCACCCCGTCAAGATTTGCATTCCTTTGATTCCAGTTTGCTGGATTCGCTTATCATGTGATTATTGTTTTTTCTCTATCACCACAAAACCTACTATTGTTATTCTTCCATTTATTTTCAGTTTTTGATTTGACATAATTTTTTCTTATGTCATTACCTTATGTTGCATTTAAGAGACTCAGTTCTTCTCTTCAGGTTTTCTTTTCTTGGTCATGTCCCAGTTATCCAGTTATCTCGTGTGCATATTTTTAGTTTGTTGCTTGAAGTATCCATACAGTTATTTTTCTTCTATTCTTGTTTCATAGATTTTGTGATTTCATAGATTTGTGGTATGGCTGTCTAAAAGTTATTTCATTTGATATTGCTTTAACTGGCGGCTATTATCAAAGAAATTTATAGGCTACTTTTTTTGCATATTCCTCGAAGCCCTGAATTGATGAATGTACGCAATCCTCATTGCAGGCGAGTCATCGTTCTTGTTTTTTATTGATACACAAAATATGTCACCCATCGGATGTTAAGCTTGTGCATCGTTATCAATTTTCTTGTGTTCGCCAATGGGCCGGGAGACCTGGGTTCGATCCCAGGTCGAGTCATACCAAAGACTCAAAAAATGGTACTTCATGCTACCTTGCTTAACACTCAGCATTATAAGGTAAGGATCAAGTGTAAAGTGGAGCAATCCAGGGAAAGGAGTAGCGCCCTCCACTACATCTTAGTGTAGTAGCTATCGAAAAAGGAGCCTTCGGGTCAACCTCGACTACGGTCGCCAACTACAACTATGTTCTTCTCTTGTTCATTTCAAGAAGAATCCGGAGTATCTTACACAGAAGACTGCCCACGTATTTATTCTTTTGATTTAATTTCCCCAAAAGAGATTTTTAGTGTTTAATGGTTAGTTTCCATAACACTATAAGTTAATTACTTGTACAAAAAAAAATAACGAAACTTCTTTGAAACACAACAACGAAAGGTTTATTCTTGTAGCAGAAGTAAACTTGAGTTAGAGTGAGAAAATGTTCTTTTTGGTGTCGCCGGTGGTATGTTGGTTCTTGAGTTTGTAGGAGGTGTGTCACTATTGCATTAGCTCGTGTGACAGGCTGCAGGGCTGGCTCTTTTGGTGTGCGTAACTCGTAGCAGCGTGATGTTCAGTGAAGATCTTCCATGTGGAATGTCCAAAGGAGAAGACGCGAGAGAGGTCTTTCTTCGCTGCTAGCCGGGTGCTCTCTGACTGTGTCGACTTTCAAAAAGGGCTAGAAGAAAAAGTTCTTGAGGAGTAGATGGAATCGAAGCGCTCTGCCCAGTGATTGGTCAGTGTGAGTCCGAATCGCTTGGCGAGAGCATTGATTCCCGGGAGAAAATAGATCTGTGACTGCTACAGATTGGTTTCGAGAAATTTAATGGTTATTTTCTTACCTTTTTCCACTTTTTGATGGCATCTGCTTCTCGTATTCACAGGTATTTGCAATTTTTCCCTCCAAGAAATGTTTTCCAGACTGGTCAGTACTATTCCTTCCGTTACTTATTTTTCCTTTCTTCATTATAAGAATGGTACATTTTTCAATTCAAAAATCTATTCCTATATCTTGTCTATACATTTTTATAGTTTGAGTGTTTCTTGTTCTATTTTTTATTTTTGTAAAATATTTTTATATCATACACATTAAGTGGGTTATCTTTTCCTGTGACTTGAAAGATTTGTAGCATTCGGTGGATTTTCTTTGTATATATATATATCATTGATATAACAAATGGCGGCTATTGCGAGTTTCACTGAAAGATGCCTCTTTGGATTTTTATCTCTGCGAGGGTTTGACTTCCTTCAGTTTTCCATAGCTCAGGAACATTTTTTGACATCCTATTACCCATGTTTGCACGATCATTTCATATCCCTATTTGAGTCCATTCATGTCATAGCTACATTTTTCTGAATTATTTTACCTTCTTGAGAATATGCTTTGTCTTTATATAATCGATCATCTATTCCTCTTGCTCTCTTGATATCCAATTTGCTCTTCAGGAAATCATCCACGACTTTCAAGTGAATGATATAACTCTTCTCTTAATTATGCAGTTAAACACATTTATGAAGTTTAAACACGTCATCGCATTGTCATTGTTTGAGATGGTTCCTTTGTAGATGGTTCCTTTGTATCAGAGCAGTTTTTACCCTTGTCACCCATCCCGGTATTCTTGTCTCTCGTGAGCATTTACTCAGTTGCTGCAGCAGTTTGTTATGACTGAACGTGAATTTTCTTTTTTTGGCCAGTGTCCATATATTCCATCATAACTTAGTGTCTTCCAGTTTGCTGCTTTCTTGAAAATTAGTATCAGTCAATCTAGGCGTATTTCAAACTACTTCTTCTCTTTGACCAGCCCATTGGCACAGTGGTAGAGTGTTCGTCAATGGTCCGGGAAACTGGGGTTCAATCCCAGGTCAAGTCATACCAAAGACTCAAAAAATGGTACTTGATGTCTCCTTGCATAATACTTAGCATTATAAGGAAGAATCAATGGTAAGTGGAGCAATCCAGAGAAAGGAGTTGCGCTCTCTCCAACACCTTGCTGTCGTAGCTTTCGAAAAGGGAGCCTTCGGGTCGCCCTCGGCTACGGTCAGTCAACTTATTTACTCTTCTCTTTGTGGGTTTTTTAACATCAGCTTTTACATGTGGTCTTTCACTTAAGTCAGAGATACAGCAAGTCTTCACAGATCTCCACGAAGTTTCCAAGGATTCTAGCAGATCATAATATTGCTGTGCTCAGTATGGTCACAATTCTTCCTCTAATCTCCAATTTCTCGAATCTCTTTAAGCACGGTCCCAAGAGCTCAACTGTAATTGGTATCACCGTCACTTTCATCTTTCACTGTTTTTTAAGCTCTCAGTCAAGCTACAAGATTTGTCTATCTTTTTGCTTTCTTTTATTTTCTTTTTGTGGTCCATTACGACAGTGAAATCTACTAGATGATTGTTGTTGTTGTTGTTGTTGTTGTTGTTGTTGTTGTTGTTGTTCTTCTTCTTCTTCTTCTTCTTCTTCTTCTTCTTCTTCTTTACGAGTTTTCCTCATCAGTAGAAATTGACGTTCGTCACTGTAGTTCGAGTTACAGCAAGTCTCCTCAGCTCCCCAGGACTGTTCAAGTTGATGTCAATAAAGAAGAAGTCTAGACGAGCACAATTCCCTCTCAGATTTTCAGTTCCATCAGGCTATCATCCTTTGGTTTATTTTTCTTTCAATGACCATACAAGTCACCCAGGGACTCAGGACAAGCAGCTAAGTAATGCGAATAATGAAAGCTTGAATATCATATATATTATGCATATACAACTGAGACTCAAACAATTACCCCCCCCCCATATATATATATATATATATATATACCATACACAGACACAAACAATGATTTAGGTTTCATTTGAATGTCATAAGAATTTCTTTAAGATACGAACAGTTCAAGTGCGAACAATCTTCTGCACTTTGTATATGTTAAATTCTCCTGGTATATTAGTGACAAATTCCGAGGATCATGTAATAAGTTTCCAGACTTTTTTCGTATGGGCACTTTTATTGATAGTACACACATGAATCTCTCATCCTCTTTGAAGTAGAATACATTTTTATTGCTATTACTCACAAGCTTGCTCTGATCCCTTGTGGTAGCACGTTTTAGGGTCACATCTATGGATCGAATGGATCTGTTTGAAAATTACAGTTAGTTAGGAATGCTTGAAAACGATCAAATTATAAGTATTAAATAGGAATTGAAAGCATTCAATTGCTTTAAAAAGACTGACTTTGGCATTAAATAACAATTATAGTTGATACACCACTAACCAACGAAACCATGACGTACTATTTGTTTAAGAAAGATACAATGGATAGAAAGGCAGATGCGAGTATTGAAATTTTGGTAATTCTGAAGCTGCTCGCAGAATTTAGGAAGTGGAAGGAAATTGAACATTATCTGGCAGAACGACAGAAAAATGGTTTATGATTGGACTTCACGTTTCAAATAAAGGATTTCATGTTTTTCTTACTCGATCTGCTGTTCAATATTTCATTCATTCTCTTTTATTATCCCCCCCCCACAAATCTCTCTCTCTCTCTCTCTCTCTCTCTATCTCTCTTTCTCTCTCTTAATCTCTTATCTCTAGCTCTTCCGCCTCTCTGTATGTATTTTTTTTCATCTGTTTTTTTCATGTGTTTCTGTTGTATAGCAGGGGAAGACAACAATACTGATGGATAAAAAAATAATCTGCCTCTTTTCTTTTCTTTTTATTCCCCAAAATGTACGGATTAGAGGATAAATAAAAAAGAGTAAAAGATGGCTGACCTGTGCACACAGGGGCCGAGGTAAGAATCTTCACTGAACCGCTTTCCTCTTCTGGTTATATAATATCCCGAACACCCACACCAATTCTCGTAGTCCTGCCGCCTACGCAATGCACGTAATCATGCTTCCTTTTAACATGCCACTCACGCAATTTACGCGGTTTTCCATCGAGAACATTTGCCACTACGCCATAAATATTTGAAACCCTATAACTGTAAAGACGAGTTTTTGATTATAAAACAGATACTTTAGGATCAACTTAAACATGATTCTTTTTTTTTATTGAACACTATATAATAAGTAAATGGCTGCGGGCAAATGAGCTTCAAAGATTAAAAAAAGCTATTACCCTGCTGTGAAAATAAATTAATGAATTCTTGTGTGGATTCTGCGAGACGAGAGTTTATTGCAATTCATATCTCTATTAGAGGTTTGTAATATTCTTTGTTTACAATGTTTCGGTCATTTATCCACGTGTCTTCATCAGATGTCTTTTACAGTGGAATCTTTAGTGTCAATTGTCCATTGTGAAGTTCCACTGAAATGCGAATAATTTTTATTATTGATTTGTCCTGCAACATTTTTTTGAAGTTATTTATTCATTCATTTATTTTTATTAGCGGTTTCCAGACGTTGTCGAATTCTATTCTTGGTTCGCTGATAGGGTCAACGGAAATACATAATGTGCGTGACTTTCTTTGGGCGTTTCATTCCTCAGTGTGTTGTTACCCAATCTATTCACATTGTGAACAAAGAAATACAGATGAAGGAAATAGTCTGTTCAATACAAAATTAAATTCAAGTTGGCATATATTACGGTATCAAGCATATTACTATAGAAATTAGACTTAGAATATTTCGAATTCTAATATTACCATTTGTATCACTGTGTCACACCTCCATCTTAGTGCATATTCCGTTTAGAAAAAGTGGGCGAAACGTTTGGTTATAAAAGCAATAAAAATAATAGAGATCACTAGTTGGAACTTCTCTTGGAATGATAACGATTCATCATAAAATTACAGAAGTTACCTTAAAGAACAGAATGAGATTAAAAGTATAAACAACTCTTTATTCTTCCCAAAATTACTAATGATATTGTCACTAGTTACAAACCGTAAATAATGAAAAAATATGCAAGACTTACAAACGAAAATTTGTCCAGCGAACGAAGCTCATTAACTTTCAAATGGCTAATTTTTTTTAGAAAATTCTTTTAATGGTCCGATTAGCATTTTGGTCTGTTGTTTAAGTTTTATGGCATATAAACCTTTGTAGGTTATTTAACACCAAATCCATTTTTATGAAAATAGTTCTATTTCAAACTATTCAGTTTATCATAAGTATGCAGTTTAAATGTAAGTACAATTTAACTGAAAAACATTTCTTTTTCAAACTATTCAGTTTAGTCAAGCAGTTCTAATTCAGCTAATTCAGTATAGTATAAGTACAGATTTTGTTTACACATAGTTAAATGTCAAAACAGTTCTATATTAAACTAATCAGTTTAGTGTAAGTACAGTTTCAATGTCAAAAAACAGTTCCATTTCAAATAATTCAGTTAAGCATAAGTATGCCGTTAGTTCTATTTAACCCATAGACAAGGCCCTACCAGGTGCCACCACGCCGGGCCAGAGTGGACCCGGGAGCAATGGCAATGAAGGGGTACTCCTTATTCCCCAAATCCCCTGCATTACAAGAACCTCACCATCAGATTGCTTAGTGTCATATCCAGGACACTTATTGGGGGCGCTTTTAGCCCTCTGCAGAGGGGTAAGAGCGCCCCCAATGAGTGTCTATATTCTACAGCTCCAGCCGACTGGGCCAGATTAGCATTTGTTTGCACAGACAAATCTTTTAAAGGTGGGACATTAACTTTAAATCTCAGGAAATTAAAAACATCTCGATATTTTAATTATTAATATTATGATACACATCAAAGGAATGGTATTAGTATCAGCAATAAATGACATAATTGTTTATGACAGACGCTAATGCGCCTGCCTCATCATGGCAGGTTTGATGTTGATGTTGATTGTATTGTGAATTACTGCAAAAAAACAAAAAAACAAAAAAAACAAGACATGAATCCACGGAGAAAATCAAGGTAAAGTTTCGACCAATATATAAGGCCTATCATAAATACATATTTTTTTGACCAAAAATCAAGGCTGAACCTATGCACCAAGTATATTATAAATGAATGATTCTTTGTTCAAAATCAAGGGTCAACCTTCACACCATAATAAAATTTTTGACCTAAATCAAGGGTCGACCGATGCACGTGGCATATTTTAAATACATGATTTCTTGGCGAGGATAAATTTTAATTTTGTGATGAATTTTCGGTTTATGAAACGAAAACTCACAGTTACACTTGCAGAATTTTGTGTTTCACTAGAAACATTTCGTTCAAAACGTATCAAAACTTCCCCTTGATTTTTTCAATTTGGCAATGTGGATTTCCTTTCGATATCATCACTTTATTATGTAAATTGCTCGGCTGTTCATATACCTTCATTTATTTTGAATAAAGAAAACGTCTGGATACCTTTTGTTTAGTCTGGCACAAAGACATGTTGTTACTAATTGTTCACCCAACTCAAAGCTGAAAAGGCTCATCTTTGCTTAACTTCTATCATCCTAGAATAACTGTGGCTTTAATTATGGCAGGACCGCAAGGGCCTCGATACTTTTTGGTCGCACTTTGTAGATCATAAATGGTTTCTTAAACGGAAATCAACAATCGACCTATACTCGAGTTTAACTCCTACATATATGTTATATTTTTGATAATGAGCCTATAAAGTGCCCAGTGATATTTACGGAAGCCTTGAAGGCAAGCTGATTTTTTCGATTCCTGATTGAAAATGTTATAATTTAACCTTTCCAATTTTAATTGGTAACGGCTCGATTCTCACGATAAGAAATAATCAATAATCTCAATTTTTCGTTCGTAAATGTGAAAATTTGTGAAATCAGATGTTTCCACAACGGAAAAATGCTAAACAGAAATACGAGGCGCAATCCAACAGAGACGTTTTATTAACGTAATTTTTTACATATATAAGTCCTTGATATATATATATATATATATATATATATATAAAATTGAAGAACAGTAATAATTCATAATCCACCAGGCATCAGTATAATCTAAAAACCCTTCAGCAGCCCAGAAAACGAAATAGAGCTGGTTTAAAACTTTAAAAACTAAAATATTGACAATACTCTTTACAAATACAAGTTTCACGCGTAATGATATATGATCTTCAGACAGCCGAATGACGAAAGGCGGGTCACGTATATATATTGGTGCTCGTGGTGTAATGATTGCTGTCAAAAGAAATGGGCACGGTGAGTCGAGTTCAAACCTGATGTGGCTACTTACATTTCACGTAACGCTTATACTCTTGGGAAAATTAGGAATCCCGCTAGACTTCGTCCAGCTATGAGTTAAAAGTAGGCTAGACAGGGTTCTTTAACCTTGGTATGTCAACCGGTTTAGAAGGAAAACTTTGAATTCAAATATACGCCTAAAAAATTTAATTTGTGTCGCATCCTGCTCGTGCGAAGAGATGAGGTAAATACATTTATATACATATATACATGTGTGTGCATGAGTATGTGTATTTGTGATATATATATATATATATATATATATATATATATATATATATATATATATATATATATATATATATATATATATATATATATATATATGCGTGCGTGCGCATTTATATTACATGATTGTATGCGCGTGCGCGCGTGTGTGTATACTTATGATGTACAGGTAACTGATTTAGTGTAACAGTTACCTCCGTAGGAAATGAAATCGGTGACCCGAGTTCAAATCCTGGTCAAAGCTGTTAGCTTTTCATTTCGCACTAATGCTTTGGGGTTCTTTAATCGTATTAAAGCAACCAATCTAAGAGAAAGAATACTTTGAAGTCAAACTAGCAGTAAACCGTTAAGAAATATATCTTGTTTTTAAGGCACCTTCAACCAGAGATGTGACATCTCGCTCGCTAAAATTAAAAAACTAATAAAAATCCAACTACCAAATATATATATATATATATATATCTTTATCTATATCTATATATATATATCTATATATATATATTTATATATATATATATATCTTTGGCATATAAAGTTAATGTAATATTTTCTCTAATCCTTATTCTTGGTAACTACATTGATTTTGAGGATAAAGTTTAACTTTTCATCAATCATTCTTGTTAGTGCTTTTGTTTCTTGGGTGTCTGACATTGTCTACCGTGTCATTTCACAAAATAAAGTGTATTAGCTAACATTCAACCGAAGTCCTTCAAAATCTATCGCAAAACCTTCAGTAAGTTAACAACTGAAGGTAAAATAAAGTACATTTTTATAGTATGAATATAAAGATGTAAGATAAAAGAACAAAAACAAAAAATAAATAATTCCTTTTCCAAACAAAACAAAGTTGAATAACTTAGATTTTGATATTTATGAACATCACCCCCCCCCACTCAAAAAAAAAAAAAACACTTACAGTTTTAGATTTACCACATTTTAAAAAATAGTACAATGAAAACTGAACGAGGTAATGGCTTCACTCGACGCTTTATTGAAATATAACACAACTGTGGTCAGCTGGGGTGTAGCTTTTCTAGTATATATATATATATATATATATATATATATATATATAAGGCTGATATAGTACTTGTACTTGATATCAGCAAGGGCCAGTTTTTCACTTGTTGAGGCCCTAAGCTATACGGAATTTGATGTCTTTTTCTTAAGAAATTTGGGTAAAAGATTATTTTCATGGTTTGATTTGGTTTCTTTGTTTAATGGCAAATCAACCTTTGTAGGTTATCTAATGCCAAAGCTATTAGCCAAGAAGAACAGTAGTGGTACTATTTAACCCATAGCTTGGAGGATAAGGGGGTTCATACCTTTCCCAAGGGTATTTGCCCGAAAGTGAACGTAATAGCGCGAATTATTTTCATCTTAATTACATATATATATATATATATATATATATATATAGTAAAAAAAAGTAAAGTTGGTGACCTTAGTCGGCGGTGACCAGAAGGCTCCCTTTTCAATAGCGACTACACCGAGTGTAGGGGGAGGGCGCTACTCTTTTTCCCCGGATTGTTCCACTTTACGCTTGATACGTACCTTATATTGCTGAGTATTAAGCAAGGAGGTATTAAGTAGCATTTTAAAAGTCTTTGGTATGACGCGACCTGGGATTGAACCCAAGTCTCCTGGACCATTGACGAACTCTCTACCTACAAGGCCAATATTGCTGAATTGGTGTCGAAAATTAAAGCAAATCATAAAAAATGTATGAAATTATTTAGCACATAGGTAATTCCAGTGTTGGGTTCCCTGCTGGAATTAAAACCCATGAACTACGTCTTTTTTCTCTTTTAGCTTTATGGTGAAAGGTTGTTTTTTTTTTAATTCATTATTAATATTTAGAAAAGATTTAAAGAACCAACTTGCCTTATGTCATCAAACAATTTATTTTAGACTTCTCAAAACTTTCCAACTAATAATAATAGTCTTTTTTTCTCATGAAAATAAATTTGCGCTTATGATTAACAAAAAGGTCTGCAACACCTTGAAACAAGCTTTGCCACACGAATCAAAATG
Organism: Sepioteuthis lessoniana; assembly: GCA_963585895.1. Classification (NCBI taxonomy): domain Eukaryota; kingdom Metazoa; phylum Mollusca; class Cephalopoda; order Myopsida; family Loliginidae; genus Sepioteuthis; species Sepioteuthis lessoniana. Next base: position 19,675,054 of record OY757940.1, on the reverse strand, counting down.
TCCCCTTTCATGTAGCAGGCTGTGTTACCCAAAAAGGTTGTCCGAGAGAGAAGGAAAGGTTTATTTGAAAAGCCTTTTATGTTGAAGAGTAAGGAGATATTTTTTAGAGAACTATATCGACGTAATTTCAAAAATTCCACTGGATGCCATTGTTCAGTGGATGTTTTTTTTTTCTTTTAGTTTCATGATGTTTAATGTCAAATTTGAGTCTCGCAGATATTCTTATGAACAAATCTCTTTTTGTTAGTGGCTGAAATGCGATATTTCAATTTAAAAAGAGAGCATGGAATTATATTGTTAAATATATTTTTCCAAATATTATTAACTAAAGAACCAAAACTAAAGATTGTGAAGTTGTATTGAATGTTTAGTATGATAAATTGAATAGTTTCTTCATATTTTGTGAAATAATGGCATATAATGTACGGAATTCTATAAATATAAATAATGTTTGGAAGGTAAGACTATAAATATAATTAAAAATGAGGAAAACTTTTTCAAACGTTATCAAAATGATAAATCCAAAAGCCTTTGAAATTTCTCTCTGTGATTTTCCGACTCTTTTCGGAGCTGTAATCTCGCCTCTCTCAAATTCAGATAATTTAGTTCCTTTAGTCATTTATGTTTTTAGTATTTTAAGTATTACAGTTTTAATAGCATTTATATCGAGTAGACTATATATAATTTTTTCAATCAAATTAAGTCTTTTTCCTTAAGTTGTTATTGGTGGTCTTATATTTATGTCAAAAATAAAATTTGAAATTTAGCATAAATACTAATATACGTATAAAATGAATTGAAATTCCTTCTTATTTCAAATTTAAATGTCTCTTAACCTTATCTTATATATATATCTCATTTTCATGATTTAAAATTGTAAACAATATTCTTTACTTCGCTTTTGAAGATAGTCTCATATTTTTATGACCGTCTGGGGCCGGTTTCAACATAAAATCCTGTCATTAAAAACAATCGCTTCTTAGCGCCTCAAATTGGTCTATTGTGAATAACTTTTACCGGTGGGAATAAAAGGAAGCGGTCTACAAGTGGTAAATTTGCTGGTTTGTAACAAGAAAATCGCTTCATCCAGTTGAGTAAATTGCCAGACATCGAACTCCTAGTAGAATACTTGATAAGAAGTGATGGCCACTAGTCTTTCATAAACGACCCCTTCAAAACATATGGGTCAGTTAAATAAACGAACCGTCTGGATCTGACCAAAAATATACGGATCTTTTCGGCGTCGTTAACGACGCATATAATTGTAATTTTACCAAAAAACTTGTGTAAAATAATTGTATTATATACAATTTTTTTACAAAAGTACTGAGTTCTAAAATTTCCCTTTTTTTGATTGGTTATGAGATGCCGTCAGAAAAAAGATCATCTGATAAAAAATAATTTTAAAAAAGAAAAAATAATGAAATGTAAAACTAAAATACAATACCTGAAACTTTAATTCTTATCAATCGTGACAGATTTTTAATGAATAAAATTAGAATTAGAATATTATTAACAAAAAACCCCACTATGACAGAGAGATCCGAATGTTCATTTGTTACGTCAGTTTAAGTGGATATTTGTTGGTGTGGGTGTTGTTATATGAGTCAATATTCCATTTATAATAACTTTTCTGTAATTCGTGAAAAAATCAATCTTGAAAAAAAAAAATGCAACCTCTCTCATCATGACATCCAGAGAAACTAAGAAAAAATGTTGGCAATTTTCAGTCATTTTATTTGGAGGTGAATGGAAATTAAATTTAGTTACAAGGAGTGAGGCATTAAGTAAAAAGTTTGAGAAGCCATAATTTAAGAGGAGAATACTTTATTGGCAACATAGTATTTAAGGCTTCCATAAATTAGGAGAAAGAGTAAAATACCTATTTCGACTCAACACAAAGTAGTTTTAAAACGAGATGGTACCCCCAAAAGACATGATAGGTATTTCTGCTTAGATCAAAGGTCTATTTTGAAACATTAAAGGATATTTTGCTTGTGAATCTCGTAGTAATTTATGTCTCGTAGAAAAAATTCAGATATTGTTCTTCAAAAACAAAGACCAATTATTGAATATACGCATCGAATTATTTTGTAATCGATGTCACAATTCAAAATCTTTGCAAATAAATTTAGATTCTAATTAGGTCTTCAGCATTTGCTTAAAAACGACGTCATAATGGGACATTTTACTTTATATATATATATATATATATATATATATATATATATATATATATATATATATATATTTGATTGAACATTATAAACATTTTTTGTCTACATATTTTTTGTTAATCTTTCGAATTGCCGTATCGATCTTATGATATTCGGCAGGAATTGGTTGATAAACCTTCCATAATTAGTTATTTCCCAAGTACTTTCTGCCTAATAAACGCTCATTCTTACAAATAGTAATGTACATACAAAAGTTCCATCACTTTTGTAATACATCCACCTCTGATGATGGCCAAAGGAGGTGCCCGTGGTGCAATGGTTTTCGTCGCAGGATATGGACACGGCGACACGAGTTCAAATCCTGGACCTGACTGATTGCATTTCACTTGGGAAAGGTATGAATCCAAAATATTTTCCCTCCAGCTATGGGTAAATAGTAGGGCAGACTAGGTTCTTCAGCCTTGGTGAGGCAACTAGTCTAGGAGAAGGAAAACTCTGAATTCAAACCTGTTAAACTCCGCTTAAAAATTGACCTTGTGTCATATCCTGCCCGAGCGGAGGGGTTGGTAAATATGATCAATCAATTCCTGCCGAATATTGTAAGATCGATGCGGCAATTCGAAAGGATTAACAAAAAAATATGTAGACAAAAATGTCTATAATGTTCAATCAAGTATGTATCAATGTATTGTATAGCCGTCATACAAATATAAGCGGAAACAGAATCAAACATAATTGACGAACTTCAATGAACGAACGAACACACTTCTTTATAAAAATATATCTCTCACACTTTATTCTCGAATGGTTTATTTAGCTTGTTGTTAGTTGAGAGATAGATGGAGAGAAATATCAGAGAGAGAGAGAGAGAGAGAGAGAGAGAGAGAGAGAGAGAGAGAGGGAGGGAGAGGACTTCTTTTCAAATCTTTTCCAGAGCCAGGGGGTGCCAACGCTTGCACCCCCTTGCAAGCCCGTCAGAGACACCTCTGATCGGCTGCGTGTCCTTCGCTCGACTGCAATTCTCTGCACTCTGCCCAAATCTGACCACGTGGTTTTCATCACGAGGTCTCTCTCCGGTTACACACCTGTTCGACCTGAGTGCCCTTATCGTGCTGTCCTGTTTACTAATCACAACGTAACATCTTGTCAAAGCACACGGGGTCCCTAGGAACGAACTGAAAATCCATGGCATATGTTATATAACAAATCAAGAAATGCTGAAAGGAAAACAGTGCAGAAAATCAGATAGACATGTTTCACTACAGGAATGGTGTTATCAAAATGAAAATAATGAGCAAGCTTCTCTTCCTTATATCGTTCACATTTCGATTTTTGTAGAATAATAATTTCATTCTGATGGTGATATTTCAACAATAAAACATATCAAACTGATTTTCCACACTATATTCTTTTTTTCTCATACCGTTGAACTTAATACCAAATTTTACCAGATTTTAAATTTGTGCACGTGTTTTTGTAATATTGTTAACGTCAAAACAAACGACATCATACTAAATATTCCATACACATGACTAACATGAAGTGAGTATTATATGTACAAATAAATGAGATTTATCACAATCATGAAATATCTAATTTGCATAAGAATTTTAAAAATGAGGTTTTAATAAATGACTGTCCTGTGTTATTCATTTGTAATTATATATATATATATATATATATATATATAGTGGATGACAATATATATATATATATTATATATAATATATATATATATAGATAGATAGATAGATATAAGCAATAGTTTTGTGTATTACTTTTGTAAGAATGTCACGAAGTTATTTTATTTTTATAATATTTTAATGAAGGACTACAATGTTCAATGTACGTTAATGATAAGGCTTTTCCATAACATTAATATGTTAAAAAATTCTTAGTATATATATATCAACATCATCATCATGAAGTCATTATGGCAGCACGGAATTCCCTGACTCCCTCTCACCATCCATCTCTATCATCCATCGCTCCTGAAGGTCTTCTAGGCTGCATTTTGCGTTCGTACAGACCTGATGAAAGTAACCTGTGCTGGTTGGCTAACATTCGTATGTCCATGTGCAGGAGTCTATAAGAGAAGATCACTCATAAGTTCTTACATCTCTATCAGTGCCCCACATGCCTTGTTCGTCTTACTTGAATGGTTTGTGAGATGAGAGGTATGTGGCCGTACAGATGCTATATTGTGGGGTGTTACTTCAAGGATTGGTTCCAGATAATGCGCAGTATTCTTTTGTGGTTCCCATCTAGTTCTTTCTCTATACATTTTTTGTGTCCTTGTGGTGCATCCATATCGTAGTATGATTACAGCTCCAGCTTGGAAGAAATCTCGTTTTATTTATCCGATAGATAAAATTTCCACATGATCGATAGTCTGTCGCTAGAATTTCACGCCTTCACTTGGCGTATGTTGATATCACTCTCAGTAGATAAGATATTGCTGTCGAGGTATACGAACCGATCCACTAATATTGGAGGCTTTTTGTTTAAAACATATTTATTCTGTTTTATTTACATTTACTTACAGGCTAATGCTTCCCTCTACTTGGGCACCTCTGGTGGTGTAACGGTTAGCAAACTAGACTAGCAAACCTACACGAGTGAGTTCGAGTCTCATTGGAGCCCCATTCATTCGGCCTTGTGCCACATCGAAGCAAAGAGCTTTGTAAATTACAATGCTTCCTCTACTTGATCTAGGCTATGAAGTTGGGATTCTATTTGGGCCAGTGTATTTGCAAGAAACACTTTGATCGTCTATATAATTTGCATCTGTCATAGTTTCTGCGGCATATCATCTGCTTCTTGCTTTTTTAATGTGAAACCATTTTCTTTTATAAGATCTATTGACGTTCTAAGTACGTAGTCTAAACAAATATGGTGATCTTCAAGCCAGATTCCAGCGACTATGGCGTAGAAGTTGGTGTTTCACTTCATAAGGTGAGCGAACCATTGCTTTCGTGTTTTTGTAAAGCATTATTATAGTTATAACAATTTTCTTTGGAAGACCATATGCAAGTTGTATTTCCTCCCTATATATATATATATATATATATATATATATATTAGTTATTAGTTCATATATTATATATTGGCATGCATATTAATACATTAAGTCATGTGTATTAACGTATCAATGTATTAATTTTAGTCTTAAACCTTTTTTGATTGAAATATTTTTAAAAGATTGCATGCCATCGCTTACTCTATATATTTACACAGTAGAGTATTTCGAATAAAAATAACCAATACAATTAGTCATTATCATTATCAAGGCGTGCCAACAGTACGGATCCCTTTGACTCTATCTCACCATCCGTCCCTATCAACTACTGTTCTTGGTAAGTCCTCGAGATAATTCCTCGGGTTCACACAGAACTGATGAATGTAAGTTTATGCTGGTCGGCCAACACTGGTGTGTCTATGTGTAGGAGTCTATCAGTGAACGTCACTTAAGAGTTCAGCCTTACTTCCTCAGAATGTTTTATCACAGAATCGTTTCAGCAAAGATTTATTTGAGAATAGAGAGGAGTCCCGGTAACATCAATGGCTACAGTGCTGGTCTGCAACCTCGAAGTACGCGAGTTCGAACATCAGTTCCGTTTCGGACTAATATCCTTAGGAAAGGTATAAACCACTTTATTCTCCCGAAGGTTTATATGCAATAAAACAAAGAAATAAAACTGATTGAAAATAAGAAGCAACCAGTTAAGGCGTTACGATAAAATTAATAATAAACTTAAATTTCTTCAAATCAAATTACCTTCCTCTTAAAATTGTCAATCTCCCACTTTTGGGGATGGTAGCACCTAATTTGAAGACCCCCTACTTTCGACCATAACCCCCCCCCCAAAAAATGGAGAATATTTTTATATCAAATTTTCACCCATTTTATGGAAAAGGAGAAATTTTCATTTTTTTTCTTACAAGAAAATTAACAGAAATAAAATGTGACTACTTCATTCACCCAAGTTTTGAAAAAGTTAGAGAAATTCAAATAATTACTGAAATTTGATAAAATTTTCTGTCCATTGAAATTATTCACTCAGCTTTTCATGGCAAAATTATTAGGGGAAATAATTTTGTATAACCCTTTCACCGTGGCATTTACCGATTTTCAGTAATTCCCAATGCAGCTATACCTCAACTCCCAAAACAAACAAGCAAACAAACGAAAAACAACTGTTTAAAAATTACTTTTAAATGATCATGAAATATATTAGTTAATATATGTATTTACGCAATACATCCGCCAATTTTTAAGGAAACAACACGTGGTGTTGTGGCTAACGAGCCTGACTGTAACATCGTAGAAAGCGAATTCGAACTCTATTCACACCATTACGTTCACATTCGAACTAATACCCTTGAGGAAGGCATGAACCTCCTTATCCCCTCGGCTATTGGTTAAAGAATACCTCTACTGTTCTTCTACAAGGATGACTTTGGGATTAAATAATTAACGAAGGCTGATATTCCATTAAATGATTTACGAAAGCTGATATGCCATTAAATAATTAACGAAAGCTGATATGCCATTAAACAAAGAAATTTCAGAAAATTGAAATAATGAGTGAAATCTTATCCCATTTTCGGTCTTTATTACATTGCTGATTAAATTTATTCTCTAAAAAGACAATGGACAATCAGTTTCATTGCAGCGAAAAACATGTCACTTTGATTCTCAAAAGCCTTTTTTATTTCTTACCGTCGGGCACACACACACACACATACACACACACGCACACACACACACACATACACACACACACACACACAGAGAAGACATGTTTAGTGTAACGCTAATCATGGTAGGAAATGGATGTATTGACCTAAGTTCAAATCCCGGACGAGGCTGTTTGTGTTTCTGTTTACGCTAATGCTCTTGGAAAAGGCATGAATGTATCTGTTCCCTTCTCCAAACTATGGACATGGGTTCTCAGGCTTTAGTTAGGCAACCAGTATAGGAAAAGGAAAATTTTGAATTCAAACCGGCTTTAGTCCGATAAAAATTGACCTTGATTCACATCCTGCTTGTATGAGGAGGAGTAAATTCCATACACACATACAAACCAACACTCATACACACATGGACACACATACACCCTCTGACGAACACACTGTCATCAATTCTTTTGTTGCATACCAGCATTTAGAAAAACTATTTAAAAACTATTTCTCCTGATTGAAAGTCGAAACTAGTTGAAAACAATTAAAAACTAAATAAATACCAAGAGAAGCAAGAGAAGAGAAATATTCCCATTTGCCTCATCACTTTTGTTCATCTCTCTCATAATATATATATATATATATATTAATAGTTTGTGGTTATTAATTGCTCGCTTATTGAGTTAATGATGGACGAAATTTCGCGCTATTATTAAATAGTGCTCAATCTCAATGATAGACCTGTTATACATATAGGAATATATTTTTTTCTTAAAAAACCCCAACAATCAGCGGATTTTATTTACATTAAATACTAAATTTAAATTTTATTTACATTAAATACTAAATATCAAATACTAAATTCAAATAATTCTACTAAAGAGTAGAATTATTTAAATTTAGTATTCTATTTTTGAATATTTTATTGGTCCTGATTGGAATTATTCCCTACTCCGGATTTACTGGATTGATTAATATATATATATATATATATATATATATATATATATATATATATATATATATATATATATGTATATGTATATATATATATATATATATATATTACATGATGGTGTTTGTGACCCTGAGTTTCATGCTTTATGTGTCAGAGAGAGAGAGAGAGAGAGAGAGAGAGAGAGAGAGAGAGACCGTGGAAATCAGAGGAAGAAGCTAACAAAATTAAAGGTTACACGAAAATATATTTGCTATTAAAAAAAAGTTTTTTCCGGAATAAATCAAATCTAACCTACCGAAAATTTGCAGCGTACAAATTAACCGGGCATATAAACCGACACAAAGAATTTTGATTCAAAATTCAAGGTTAGACCTGCTGTATAGGACGACCCCCCCAAAACGAACAATAGGCTACTGTAACGTTCTGATTTGTGTTTAAGGTCAGTACATCAGCTTTTGGAAACGACATGTGATACAGCGTTAATATAGTATTTAATTTGATTTAAAGTTTTATTATTTTGTTTTAATCTCCGTGTTAATTTGTTAGATATATTTGAGTAAATCAAAAATATTTGTAGCAGTCTGCTGGAATTATGGTAAGTGGTGCATATCTATTATATAGTGTATTGTTCCCCTGGTTGACCATTCTGAGGTGAAACTTTGCACCCCTGATCTTGTAAAGATTTTTTCTTGCTAAACAGGTCGACTGATGTATTAATTTATGGTATTTTTTTTTATTAATGACAACACACACACCACACACACACACACACACACCACACACACACACATATATATATAGGTTTGGTTTGGTTTGGTTTCTTTGTTTAATGGCATATCAACCTTTGTAGGTTATTTAATGCCAAAGCCATTCTCCTTGAAGAACAGTAGTGGTACTATTTAACCCATAGCTGGGAGGATAAGGGGGTTCGTACCATTCCCAAGGGTATTTGCTTTATCTGATATATATATATATATATATATATTGGGTTGAATCATTAGTAATTTCTGTTTAGGTAAAATATACCTCATTTCAGAATAATTTAACAATGAATAAATTTCAATCATTACTATATTTGTCTTTATTTTCAATCACTTGATTATCATTGATCAGATAGCTTGTTGATTCCTCTCAAGTAAAATTCAGCTGGTTTTGAGCTCAAGAAGATTTCCACAAACATTTTCACCTAATCTTCTTGAGAAGTTTTTTGTCATTCAGAGAATTTTGTAAAGAACGAAAAAATTGGAAATCAGCTTTGTACAAAGTCTAATGAATATAGTAGACAGAGTAAATAGAGCAGCTTAAATCCAAATTTTTCCCCCCGTGTGATTCTTGCTGAATGTGGTCGTGCGTTTCTCCAATTGACGATTGCAGCGCGTTTTCTCAGATTTTCATACACACATTACAGTTGTTGAGAGTATAAGTCTGCTATGAGTCTCTGATTGTGGTTTAAAAACTCTAAATGAATAGTAGCATTATGATCCCACAATACATAGAGCATAAATTTTCTTCCTCCTTATCAACCCACTGCCTTTTACAATGAACATTGTCATAAAGGCACATTTTTCGTCACCTGTAATGATGTTCTTGAGAAACAAGTTATTTTTCTGCCTTGAAAGATTTGTCACTATGAATATGCGATCTTCCTTATTCTTCTCACTGAGAGTATAAAGAAGCCAAATGCCAAGGTTGCTCTTTTTTTACAATTTTTTCAAGTGGCAGCAAATTGTGGTTGGAATTGTTGAAGTCAAGAGCTAATTCTTGAATATTTTTGCGCAGATTGCATTCCACCAATTCTCTTAAAGCACCTTGATCGAGGTCTGATGAGCGTCCAAGTATGGGTTCATCTCTTTAATGATGTATCACCAGAAAGAAAATATGAACTCCATTTTCGGACTTAGCGGCCATAAATACTACACATTTTCTAAGCTGATTCAGTAGCATTTTTTAAAAATTCTTCAGCTCCTTCAATTGGGGGGTCGGGGGGAGATCATAGAATAAATTATGATGAATCATGATCGATGAACTCACTCTTTAATTAGATTATTTCCTGTTGCAATTGAAACATTAAAAGTTTGAAATGCATACTTACAACAATTTGTGACTCAACCTATTATATATATATATATATATATATATATATATATATATATATATATATATATATATATATTAATATATATATATATAAATTGTGTCATAATACCTAATAATACCAAATTCTACAATATTGAAAACTGTGAACAAAAAAAGAAGTATGAATATGTATGTATTTACAACTATTCCGCACGGGTAGGATGTAACAGAACGTCAATTTTTAAGCGGATTTTAACAGGTTTAAATTCAATTTGCTTTTTCCTCGACTGGTTGTCATACTAAGATTAAAGCGCCCAATCTGCCCTACTATTTACCCATAGGTGGAGGGAGAATAGTTGGATACATTTCCCAAGGGTATTAACGCTATGTAAAACACAAATAGATTTGTCCAGGATTCGAACTCGAGTCGCGGTGTTCATTTCCTTTGACGATAACCATGAGCACCTTCGTAGAATTCTGAATATCTAGTTGTCGGAAAATAAGTACAACCTTACCGAAATTCTCTTGAGTAATAATTTTTTCAAAACCAAAGTTGATATTTATGAATTTTTGGATAAGTGGGTTGAGTATTAGCCAATGGCCTAGGAGACCAGGGTTCAATCCCAGGTCGAGTCATACCAAAGACTCAAAAATGGTACTTTATACCACCTTGCTTAACACTCAGCATTATAAGGTACGTTTCAAGGGTGAAGTGGAGCACTCCAGGGAAAGGAGTAGCACCCTCCTCTATACTACAGTGTAGTAGCTATTGAAAAAGAAAGCTTTTGGGTTGCCCTCGACAACGGTCGCCAACTTTTCATCATTATATATATATATATATATATATATATATATATATATATATATATATATATATATATATATATATATATATAATATATATATATATATATATATATATAATCAAAACGTATATCCATGATATAAAAGCGGACATTACATTAGACGAACGAACGTCTAATGTAATGTCCGCTTTTAGTTGATTCTTATGTATACATAGGTTTGTTTTTTTTAAATACCCTAGCCGGTGGCAAAAGCTGCTCGGTAGCGCCAGGTGTGGCAGTACCGCCTTAAGCTACCGAAACTGTGTTATCACCCTGGATGTTGGCTGATGAGGCTAGGGTATCGCATGTGCTTCCACACGTTGTATGATGAAAAAAAAAAAAAATATATATATATAATCAAAACGTATATCATGGGTTATTATTTTTGAACAAACTCTACAACATTGAAATTCTATAGCCAAACAAATCACGTTTGGATTGAATAAATACTTGCTAAAAAGAATTTTGAATCGGGATATACTTATTTTTAAACAACTACATTTTCAAAGTATCAATGCTGTTGAATTTGGGAAAAATAATACCTCATAACATCCGTTTTGATAGTAAAACGTTCACGATAAATAACACAATATTTGGAACTTTGCTTTAGAAAGAGTTTAACTCTTTATAAAAAAAAATGCTTAGTGTGTACATTATTATGGGTGATACTATAAATATGTGTGTATGTGTGTTGTCAAACGTTTAGAGTTATATTTGAATTTAAAGGGCTTTTGTCATATATGTAAAGTGAGTATTTTTGCAAGCTGAACTTTAGCTAAAAGAAGGCAATTCAAAAACGATGTCCTTAAATTTTAACATACAATATAAAAAAATTCATTTTGTCCATTGGGCTTATAATACGCCGACATTATCCTATGAAGAGGGATAAAATACTTCACTGCCCCCCCCCCTAAAAAGCAGTGTCCTATGTATATCACAAAATTGTCCCTACTGGCGCGGCTCCAGTTCTGGAAAGTATAGAGTTACTCCTTCATTATTATTACTCTTAGGTCCATTCTGCCCTGAAGTGATAGTGCTATTAGGGTTCTCTTTATAGGTCAAATAGATCTGTTTTGAAATTATCATATATTAGATAATTATACTTAGAACCATATGATTGCGTACATATTCTTGTATTAGATTGGAATACTTGACACCATTTAACTGGGTACAAAAAAATAGTAATTATTGTAGGCAAAAAGGTGGAATCTTTAAAAACAATTATTACACTGGAACGCATAAAGTAAAAATACTAATTCTGGCAAAAATTATGAAAGTAGCTTGCTCAGAGGATGTTCACCTTGTTTTTTATTTTGCAATAAATAAATTAATAACAGATACGACGCAAAACGTTTTTTCTTCACTAGAGGAACATTCTTGCGTCATAAAATTACCTTAAACTATTTAGATTAGATCCTTTAAATAATGGTATAATTTTTTCCAAGTCATTGAGAAGAAAATAATATGGAATGATCTTGTAATTTACATTTTAAAATAAATATCAACGTAGATATGCAAATAAATATACAGTTAAAAGTCAGTGTTTGCAGAATTCAACAAACGGTTGGGTATACTTCACTGCAATGAAACGTAGAACTAATAAAATAACCTTCAATGAAACAATAGAAAGGATTGTAAAACTTACCCCAAAAGGAAATCTACAATAAATCTAACTCAGCCTGTTTCTTTTTGGTACTCCTGTATTCATAAAAATTCCACAATATACATGTCTGATAATTATCCGTATTTAAACTATTTATATCATTCTGAGATAAGTTTGTTGACAAAAATTAGGAAAAAGGGAATTGTCTTTAGTGAGGTATTAAAAGTAAAAAGTAAAAAGTAAAGTTGGCGACCGTAGTCGAGGGTGACCCGAAGGCTCCATTTTCAATTGCTACTACACTATGGTGTAGGGGAGGGCGATACTTCTTTCCCTGGACTGCTCCACTTTACCCTTGATCCGTACCTTATAATGCTGAGTGTTAAGTAAGGAGGCATCAAGTACCATGATGACAATGTCCGGTAAGGCTATAATATCTAGAATATTGATGCGTTAATAATGATTTTACCTTAGTGGCTTTAATCTAATGATCCCTTTGAATTAAAATATTTCCGAGAAGTCTTGCTACTTTCGCTCCTGCTATTAAGATGGTAGAATTTGTTTCTGTGTTATATGCATGATTTTTGGGATTCAGGTAAAAGAAGAACCTCTTTTTATCGCACTTGCCTTGATTAGTATCCAATTCGCCCTTGTTTAGATTGAATCTTAGTAAAAGAAATTACGGATGATTTTACTGGGGAATGAAACTTAGAAATCAAATAATTGTCTGTTGTCTGGAAACAATGTTACTAAGTTAATAATTCTATTATATTCATAACTTCCTGTCGGTGGGACTTGGAATACACTGTCTGTATTCAGTAGGGAGGAGCCCCGAAAGAAATGTCCTTGGTATGGCACTAAACTGCATCTAGTGGTGAAGATCCAGTGCTGGAATTGTTGGAAGTATCGATTACTCATTCATTGCAATTACTCCCAGGTCCACTCTTACCCAGAATGGTTGTACCTGTTTGGTGTGGTTTTACGGCATATCAAACATTGTTGGTTATTTAATACCAAATCCAGTTTTACATGTATATTAATTATATGTTTTTTAAACAAATTTTGTGCATACACACAGTTAAAGAATCAAACTGTTCTATTTCTAACAATTCAGATTAGCTTTAGTCAACAAAGTTAAATGTTTCCAAGTATTGCTATGTATCACTAAAAAATCAATGAATATCAGTCATTTGTTTACTTACAGTTAAATGATCAAACAGTTTTATTTCAAACAATTCAAAAGTCATTTGTTTGCACCACTCAGTTTAAATGTCAAACAGTACTATTCGACCCATAGATGGGACCTTATCATGTTCTACCACTCCAGGTAGAGTGGACCTGGGAGTGATGGCAATGAAGGGATACCCGCATTCCCGAAAGCTTCAGCATTGCTGGAGCCTCACCATCGGATTGTTAATGTCATATCCAGGACACTTGCTGCAGAGATGGATTTAGTGCATTCTACAGGCCCAGCCGACTGGGCTATACCTGTTCGGGTTACATCTCTGGATCAAATAGATCTGTTTGAAAATTATTGGTATTGGATCGGAATACATCCATAGAGGAGATCCATATTTGAAAATTTTTCTTGTGGAACACGCAACAATTTTTCACATAACAAGAAAAACTAATGCACATTTCTGTGCCGGTGAGGTCAATACAAATATGAGAGGTGTATGACAAATCTAAAATCTCGACGAGGCTTATAACTTTTTGAACGATTCTTGTCGGTGCAAATTTACCGAGTTTTCTGAAAGGGATTTATGATACAATTGTAATTAATAACACATTAAACTTTATAAATAACGTTATTTTAAATTATATACGGAATAATATTTATAAGGTAAGCAAAGCGTATCTTTCTTCCTAAGAATACATGCTACTACTATTGTGTATATACAATAAAGAGGAAAATATTTCAAACTTTTACAGTTTTAATGTTTCTTTGATTTGAGCAATTTCGATGCGAGCTTTTGTTTATGCTATATATATATATTAGAAGTTTGTTCCAGTGCAATATGCATATTGCAAGCTTGTGTCTATGCTATATGCACGTTACAATCTTGTGTTTATGCTATATGCATTGCAAACTTTTGTCTATGTTATATGAATATTGCAAGCTTGAATCTGTGCTATATGAATGTTGCGAGCTTGTGCTTGTGCTATATGCACGTTGCGAGCGCGTGTCTGTGTTATATGCACGCTGTGAGCCTATATCTGTACTATATGCATGTTACGAGCTGGTGTCTATGCTATATGCACATTGTTTCTGATCTTGGAAATAAAATAATTGCTGACTTTTTAAAAAATCATTGTAACACGTTGTTAATTAGTAGTTAATTTGATAAAAGAAGCCATTTTTTTTATTTATCAGGTTCGTTATTTGTAATTGCAGTAGGTTAGCTACATCATGGAGGCCCTTGTAGTATAATGGTTATCATGATAGAAAAGAGACACAGTGACCCAACTTCATATCTGGACAAGGCTGTACACATTTCACATTGCGCTTATGCCCTTGGAAATGGTATGAATACAACTATTTTCCTTCAAATAATGGACTTTTTAATCTTGGTATTGCAACCGGGGATAGAAAAAAATCTGAATTCAAACCAGCAATACTCCGCTTAAAATTGAACTTGTGTTGCGTCCTGCTTGTGGCGGAAGATTTAGGACATGAAGGTTGTTCTTTGTGCGGAGTAGAAAGTGTTGTCTCCCCAAGATTTGGACGATAATGATTCTTTGTCAGGAAAATGAATTCTTGGGAAAGATAGGAGAGTGATTTTCCGTTTTCCCTTTCAATGTTTTAATTCAAATTTAATTTAATTTGTCATGCTATTTTACCCTTTGCTTGAGGGAGAAATGGATTCATGCCTTTCTCAACTGTATTAGTGAGAAGTGAACACAAACATACTTGGTTGCCGATTCCACTTTCCTTGCCAATAATCATCATGCGACCCTCATCTCTATTACTATGTATCCCTCGAGGAATTAACTTTTCTTTCATATAACTGTCCTTGTTTGTTCATAAAACGCAATCATGTATAATACAAACCCAAAAACTTGACTCTGAAATTCTATTAAAATTCTTGGCTCTGAAATTCTATTAAAAAGATAAGACTCGTGTATAATACGCTCTAACTCAATTTTTTGCTGCTGAATTAAATCTAGATTGAACGGTTCGTAAGGTCTGTAAATATAAGCGCATCCCGTATCCCTGAGAACATAGGGTCGCAGCCGCAGCCCATTTATGATGCGAATTCTTAGCAAATATGGTACAGCTGGGGAAAACTGCGGCCCTCGTGCCAAATGGGACCCGCTGCACTATTCTGTGCGTCCTGCAGGAGCCTCTAAAAAATAAAAAACTATGATGGTGCTGCGAATTCTTAGCAAATATGGTTTAATATGGTACGGATGGGGAAAACTGCGGCCCTTGGGCCAAATGCGGCCCGTTGCACTATTCTGTGCGTCCCGCAGGAGCCTCTAAAAAAATAAAAACTACCACTTGGATCGAGACTAAATTCTTTTGATTTTAAAAGATGTAGCCTTTTGATAATTCATAACCAAGTGATACGGCTCTCCCACCATAAAGTTTGCCTAACCCTGCGTTAAAGTTTTTAATTGCACACCTCTTGTTTTTTTCCTTCTTTGTTACCAATTGTTTTACTAAGGCTAATTTGTCGTGTTATTTACCTATAGCTAGTTGGAGAAAAGATAGATTCATGTCCTTTTCAATGACGTCAGCATGAAAGTGAACCCCAAACAACCTTGTCAAGGATTCGAACTCTTTTCGTCTAGTCCAGTTCTTAAAACACTAGCACTTACACTACGCGCATCCGTCTTTATATCGACGAAAAAAAAAACGAATTTATTTAGTTTACATTATGTCTTGAAGCAAAAAATTTACATAGCATTTCGAGCAAACACACAGACATGTTCACTTAAAATAAAAGCTTGTGGAAAGATAAGAAACAAGAGGGAAAACAAAAATTGTAAACAAACGCACTTTCCTGTTGCTAGTGATTCTTTCTCTGTAACGAAGTGAAACAGAAGTGGTTATTCCTGTCATGACGTCTACCTTTGACACGGACAACAGAGAAGCACACAGAAATGTATTTAATATCTGTGTGAATATTTTTTCCGAATAAACGCCGCGTTGGGTTTGTGATTTTATCTTTTTTGCACATTAATTGCATTTTACCATAGATTAAACTTACTTTCGGTCGTGCCGTCTCTAATATAGCGACGCATGAGATCGGAAAAATGTTCATATTTAGTTTTCTTGTATAATATAGATCCTAACTTTGAGACAAAAATCTGGGGGGAAAATGCATATTACACATGTTACGGTAACAATTCTTTTTTAAGAATTGTTAATCTTGTGAATTTCTAACTTAATCTTAAGTTACTTTGAAAGTGTTAATCTTGTAGCTTAAACTCCAGATAATGAAGTACCGATAATACTAAGCCAGGTAAAAATTAAGAAATTAGCTCACTTAGATGATGTAAACGAAAATCCTCCATGTGTTTTAATTCCATTTTTTTTAAATTTAGCAATAAATAAACCAATAACAGATAAAATGCAAAAGATTTTTACTTTAATAGTTCAATATTCTAGCCACATAAAATTATCTTAGATTAAACTAGATTAAATAATTTCAATTAACAGAATAAATTTTTCCAAGACATGCCGCAGAAACTATGGAATAATTCAATGCTGGGGCGGGGATACTCCGTGGTATAATAGATAGTAGTGGACTGCGGCCTCGGAGTAAGTGAGTTCGAACTCCACTCACGCTATTACGCCCACGTTTTGACTTATACTCTAGCAAAAGGGGTTGAACTTCCTTCTCCTCCCCCCACTGCGATAGGTTAAATAGTATCACTGATATTCTGCAAGGATGGTTTTTGCATTAAATAACCAGTGAAGGTTGATATGCCATTAAACAAAAGAACTTAAAATCAAACTTAATGTTGATGAAAAAAATTATAAAATAATCTTGTAATTTACATTTTTAAAATAGATATCAATGTAGATATGCAAATTAATCAACAGTTAAAAAAAGTTTTTGCAGAACTCAGCAAACGGTTGGGTATACTTAATTGAAACGAAACATGGATCCAATAAAACAACTGTTAAATGTAACAATAAAAAGGATCGTAAAACTTACCACAAAAGGTTATCTATCTATATAACACAAGTCTGTTTCTGTCTATTTATCTATCTATCAATCTATTTATCTATTTATCTAACACAGCCTGTTTCTATCTATCTATCTATAACAAACTCTTTTTTTGTTTTTATAATAATAATACAAAAATCATACATAAAATAACAATAAAAAATCTCTGAGAAATCCTCATAGCAATAAGCATAAAAAAAAAAAATCTAATCTTGATAAAATAGCATTCAATACAAGTATTAACATATTAAACATATTCAATAACTAATCTCAACACCGTTCCTAATAGAATGAGCCAACAACATATCATAAAAAACATTCCAAATACAAAAATAAAAAAATTCACAGCAAGAAACAATCAAATACAACACCTGAGGCCGGCCAGCGAAATGGTCGAAAGCGCACGGGCAAGTACGGGGCACTTTGCCCATCATCTCGACCAAGACATTAGGAAAATGATAAGAAGACTTGAACGTCTTCACTTAAAGATCCTAAAAAGAAAACACTCCACAGAACATGCTTAAATAATAACTTGCTGCCTAATTAAACAATATATATATATATAGTTTAACACTTTACTTATGAGAATATTGTTTACTTTACTTTCTATGTTAAATGGCATATCAACCTTCGTGAGTTATTTAATACCAAAGTCATCTTTGTAGAAGAACAGTAGTGATAGTATTTAATCCATAGCTGGGGCGGGGCAGGGCGGGGGGAAATAAGGGGCTTCATACCTTTTTCATACATAATAGCGCAAGTGCAGTTTGAAGTCGTTCACTATTATGTGAACTCCATCACATTAGTCATTAGGTTCCACATGAGAATATGTAATACGAGCATATTCCATATATATATATATATATATATATATATATATATATATATATATATATATATATATATATATATATATATATATGTATTTATATTTATATCTATTTATATATAACTAAACCTGTCCCCATAGTAAGTCTTTCAGTCTCGTAATATAATCAGTTATGAAATAAAAATGTACTTTGATGACGACTGAAATTCAAAAGCGATCGGGATTATTGTAGCTATTCAAGAAGAAATTTTGCTCGGAGAAGATGATGATTTTAAATTTTTCCTCCAAACTCAATCTGTCATCTTTCGACCCTGACTTCGGGTGTAGGGCTTTTCGAGTTCAGCTCTAGGCGCTCGTCTCTTAATTCTATCTTATTCGAAGCAATATAGAACGAGTCATTTGTCTTTCACTTTGGTTTCACTCAACGTTCTGACTCGAACCATCATTAATAATTATTTGAACTCACTTTTATAGATTTGTTTTATTTTCCTGTTGATTTGATAAATTTTTTGAAAGTGTTCATACTACTGCTACATGAAGTGGCTAGTTATTTTGGACCTATGGAAACTCTAAAAAACAAATAAAATTCCCTCTAATAAAATGACTTTGACGAAAAGGTGTCAGTGAGAAATAAGGATAATCTTTGGAAATATAAGATATTCTTTACTCTTCGTTTTCAAAGAATATATTTTTGTTTCGACTTAAAAATTAAATTCTGACTGTAGATAATTTTTTGAGGGAAATTTAATCATATGTCTTTGGGCCAAAGGATTTGAATCCCAATTAACTTCTGTGCGTACTTGTGTATACTTGTATGCCTCTGTACCTGTGTCTATGGGCATATGTGGGTCTGTAATCTATTCTGATGACCTAGAAATTCAGGGGTTAACATCAAAGATGTTAATGGCGACTGAGACAGGCGCTTAACCTGGTTCAAAGCCATTTGTTAAGAAAATGCAATTGATAAAAAGAATATTTCATTTTGTCATTTGTTAAATGGTCAGTTATCTAGGAACAAATGTGCAAACCAGCAGAGTCAGAGAGATTTGAAGAATTGTATTTACAAAGAAATGTATTTGGATGCTAATATTCTTCTTTTATTCTAAATTATACATATAAACAAATTATGCTAAAATATAAAGATAAATAAATATATAAAAATAGGAGCCTGAGTAACGTTGCTAATTTCCCTCGTTATAGTAACGTGAGTCATTGTTAGCATTTTGCATTTTTTAAAAACATGCACGCTGGCACACTTTTGAAACAGTAAGACCTTCTATCCCTGGGTGCACATATTTCGGTGCAATGATCTATATACGTGTAGGTGTGAGTGTGTCGATATGAGAATATATGCGTATAGGTGTAGCATATATATATGTATATGGATGTGGGTACAAGGGTATTTGTATAGGTGTTTGTGGACGTAGGTAACGTGTATGTATGTACGTACATGGATGTGTGTGTATAGTAAAATTATAAGAATAGCTAAATAAGTTAGAGAGGTCAGCAGATTTTAATAGATACTAAGATAGAAAGCGAAAAATTTAATGTCCGTCAGAAACAGAAGTAATCAATGCTACAATTAGACGTCAGTAGCTAAGAATATGATTCTCTAAAGCACTTCACTTTTGGTGTGGGGCCCACGTGGTTTTCTTTTCTAGTAGCTAGGGTTTCATATATTCAAAGAAGCAATCATGCGTTGGGTAATTGGGTTGCGACCCAGAGGACTGATAGTTGGACTAGTGGACCACTCAAGGGCCCTCTCCACCCATCGTAGTTGGTCACAAGTTGAACATAGCAGTGTTAAGCGCTGGATTTTAGACCCATAATAGAAGAGGCAACAGGCTTTGTCAGCCCTCTCTGTCGGCAACAATTAGGGTTCTGCTTGATTTAAACGGAAGTGTCATACACGTCACCACATGGTTTAAGTATTTTTTACAGAACATTTTCCTAGTACAATGAAATTATCAATTTTTTCTTAATTGATTAACCAAGATGCTGTTCGAATCCAGTAGCTACGCTATTTATTCTTAAACAAAATGTTGATACTTTTCGGGGATTTGAACATGTAATATAGAATTATAATTCTAACCGCACGTG
Organism: Sepioteuthis lessoniana; assembly: GCA_963585895.1. Lineage (NCBI taxonomy): Eukaryota > Metazoa > Mollusca > Cephalopoda > Myopsida > Loliginidae > Sepioteuthis > Sepioteuthis lessoniana. The sequence continues at coordinate 19,654,606 of OY757940.1, read as the reverse complement.
ACTTGCATGTTCCCTCGACCCTAGGTGAAATCAATATGACTGAACGTGGAATTGAATACAGGGAGATTTAGGGTTCATGCATTCCCACTGAACTAATTCCATCTTCCAGCGCCTCCTTAGATCGAATTATTTACAATCTAAACATTTGTGTCAAGATCTAAAAATTTCCTTTAAAAATGATAACGTTTAACAGTTTGAAAGAAAAAATATGGTGGTCCCCTGAAGTGAGTCATGAATTGCTTGTTGCCATGGGTTATATATGTCTAAACTGAAGCAAATCAAGACAATTTTTCTCATTTAAATCAAAATAATTTCCCCCTAAAATATGCGAAAAGCAATTCTGCATTTAATGCCGTATAATTATTAAACAACTTTACGGTGTAATATGTAGCTCCTTTTTTACACCCTTTTGACGAGGCTGATGTAACTTTTGTTTTAGCAAATTACTACTGTAATTCTGTTAATATATGTTGGTTTAACATCAACTACCCTGTCGAGGAGACTTACAATGCACCTTTCTGACACAAGTTCAATAGCTCAGCATTTAAAAAAACATTCATGCCCAACAACACAACTACGAAAAATTCTCACCGACAACACAACAATACTCGAACATCAAAATAATAAACAAAAACTTCAGATTCTCGAAGCACTATATATTAGAAACCTGCAACCAGCACTTAATAGAATTAATTTTCAAACCAGTGCTAACGTACTTAAATGTCTTTAGCTACTGGCACTATTTACAGAATTACATTTAAAAGCAAACGCCATAATCTCCAAAAGCAAAGACGTCCTTATACAGTAGTAATTTGCTAAAACAAAAGTTACATCACTTTTGTAACAGATTCTCCCCTGATGATGGCCCGAAGTCGGGCAGAAAGTACTAGGGATACATACAACTATGGACAATACCTAAATCAATTCCCCACCGAATACGATAAAAGTAATACGGGAATTCGAACGGATCCAAAAGAAAATATGTAGGCATAAAATGTCTATTATGTTTAATGAAATTTGCATATATATATATATATATATATATATATATATATATATATATATATATATATATATATATATTCCAACCCGTCCACATGCAACGCATGGTCAGTTTATTAAAGCAGAGTTTAATTGGTTTGAATTCAGAGTTTTCCTTCTCCTAGACAAGTTGCCGTATCAAAATTAAAGAGGCCAGTCTTCCCAACTATTTATTCATAGGTTGAGGGAAGATTGAGGGATTCATACTTTTCCCAAGGGCATTAACGCTACGTGAAAGGCAAAGCATCACGTCCAGGATTTGGACTTGAGTCACTGTGTCCATTTCCTTAGACGATATCCGTTACACCACGAGCGCCTCCATTATATATGACACACTGAAAAAAATCCAAAATCAAAACTGTTTTCGGAACTCTTTTTTTCAGAAAGCGAGTAAGATTTGGTCGATATGACAGTGACTTTGTTGTATAATTCGCCTGATACCAAGCATATATGTCAAGTTTTCACAGACAATTACGATAATTAGGTAAATTTAATCTTAAGTTGATACCCTACACATGGGCCTGTATCATTTGAAGCTGAACTGCGAAAATATCTCTACGACCTAACAGAGAACGAGGACTGGTCAAGAAGAGCATAACTATTTAGAAATCTGATTCCCCCTGGATAGCCCCACACCCATGAGACTGAATACCAAACAGAATAGTGAATTCTCATTCGAGGTGTCTTCAAAAACCTTCATTTACCAACACAGACATGAATAATGAATGAAACCATAATTTTCTCCAAAAATGTCAACATTGAAACTTCTATTTAAAGCGTAAATCTGCGCCGTTGTATTTAAGAAAGAAGTCCTCCATGTCCTTAAATTTTATTGTTGATATGAATTTTCATTTTAGAGAATAAGAAAAGGTTACATGGATGAAAGTCAAGTGAGTGGTACTCTTGCACTACATGTATCTCTGCAAAAAGAACTACTGTGTAACAAATATCGAGACTGGCCCCATAATCTTTTATAAAATCTGCATTGACTCAGTCTAGACATCTAGACATCATCCATTTCTTACAAAAGTTGTTCAGCTCTAAACTCATGTCATCATTGTATATTGTACATTTCAAAATTCAAACAAAGCTCCAGTTTCAATATTGATAATAGCCCCTCTCTCTCTCTCTATATATATATATATATATATTTATATATATATATATATATAGAGAGAGGGAGTGATGAAGAGAGAGAGAGAGAGAGAGAGAGAGAGAGGTAGACCGATTACCTTTCCAAGGTTAAAGAACCCACTCGTTAAGGATTTGAACGTGGGTCACCGATTATATTTCCTATGACGATAACCCTTACGTTAAGCGAACACCCCAAATATATGTAGAAGTGTATGCATTTTTTTCCATTAATAAAACATAAGTGCTGTAATATATTTGCTTGGAGGTCGGTGGCATAGCAATATGTATGCGTGCATGCGTGTTTGCGTGCGTGCGTGTGCGTGTGTGTGTGTGTGTGCATTTATATAGATTTAGAATTGATCCAGCAAAACTATCAGTGTTCAGAGCATGAAACTGGTAAAATAAATGAAATTGTTGAACAAATGCCACAAGGCCAGAATATAGTAAGATATAAAACTAACAAAACTATTATGAGATTTTGGCCCAGTCGGCAGAGACTGCAGAATACACTGACTGCATCTCTGCTGAGGGGTAAGACCCCCCCCCCTTAACGAGTATGCTCATTTGACACTAAACAATCTGATGATGAGGCTTTGAGAAATGAGGAGTAACCCTTCATTACCCTCGCTCTCCGGTCCACTCTGACCCAGAGTGGTAGCACCTGATAGGGCACTATCTACGGGTCAAATAGAACTAGACAGTAAACGGAATTGTTTGAAATTTACAGTTTTTACATTTAACTATGCACAAATGCTCAACTGAATTGTTTGAAATTGAACTGTTTATTTGTAGAAAAATGGATTTGGCATTAAATACCCTACAATGGTTGATGTGCTATAAGATCAAACCAAACCAAACTATGAGATTCACGTTCTCGATCATCAAGTGAGAAACATTTAAAATGAGATATTTATGACTGCACTAATACATTCTTTAAGAGTGGTGTATTCTTCCACACACACACATGCACGCGCATATATATATATATATATATATATATATATATATATATATATATATATATATATATATATATATATATATATATACATGAAAACGTACCGTGTTGAAAAGTGATATCGGATTTATTTCCAGTTTTTCCCTTATATATCGAAAAAATGGGGAGTATTTTCGAATGTAACATTTCGACTTTTTACGATCTTAATCGCATAATGATTGGATAGAAAGATTATTTTTGAAAAAGTATAAGAAAAAGAGTAATATTTCCATGGTAACACACAATCACGAAAACAAATCAAATTCCATATTATTTGAGTCGGATTCGAATCGAACATTTCCTCCAATTTGTCTGTCTATCTATCTATCTATCTATCTATCTAACAGTAAGTGTACCATTTTTAATAGTATATAGATGTTCATAGATAGATAGATAAAAATAATGTCCATTCAACAAATGGGATATGCTACCACAGTAATGCATTTTTCGTTGTAATCTTATAGTAAATCAACTTCTTAAAAAAGTTTTTTTTCCTACATAAACTTTGCTTCTAGCGATAATGTCGAAACGAGTTGAGAACAATAAAAAGAATTATTCCTATTTTTCAAATAATTTTTGTTCATCGTCTTGATCTCGTATATTTTGCAAACATAACCCTATATTTGTACTAATAAAACGCGATGAAAAGTGAAAATATTTTTTGCATTCATAAAGTATCTTTTAAACTCTGTTTAAAGTTTCCGTTTCGATATTTTTTAATCATGCCGAATCATCTGAAAAGAAAGGATGAAAGAAAGAAAGAAAGAAAAATCATTTTGTAGTCTGTAAAATACGGTATTGTTTTCAACTTTGTGAACTTTTAAATAGTAAAAAAAAATTGTAGAAGGGTAAGATTTTAAAACAAGGAAAAACGACTTTCATTGCCACGACTTTCAACGGCAATAAGAGAGGAAAATAGATCAACTGAAAGATAAAATGAAAGGAAAATCACATGATTATACATATTGATAATAAAATAGAGAAGAAAACCCTAACAGTTTTAAAATTCAATCTTGAAGCATTGAATTATTTCAACTAAGTATGACTACGCTGTTATCCCCACAAAAAAGAATGACACCTATTGATAAAAACTAATTCCTTCCCAAAGAAGAATTCAATCAATTTTTATATCTATATACTTATATATTAAGAAGAAGAACCGGAGAAAGATCTTATAGAAAACTGTTTTCTTCCATTCGGTAGAAATCACCAAAGATTTATGTTTCTTTTTAATATTAGTACTTTAGTTTACAATGTAAATGTTATTTCAGAAAAACTGATATGATTTCCTTATCTAAAAACTTGACCAATTCTTGTTCAACTGATCTCAAATTTTAATAGCATGTTTAGAAACTACTCGAAATTTTAGGTTTCATGTTTTATACTTTTTTTCTCATCAGATATAGAAATGTTATTCACTAAAAAAGAAAAGGTGCCTAAACATTAAACAGAATTTTGATTTGTTTCTACAAATGCTGAAAAAATTGGAAATCATTGGAACAAGAATTGGTCAAGTTATTAGATTACGAAATGATATCGATTTTTCTGAAACACCCGGTAAATTTCAAATCATATTACCTTTTTTGGAAACATCTAATATATTTCTGAGATATTAGGAAATTTTTTAAAAAAATGTGAAGATATCTATGTAAAAGAATTTCGACTACTTTTTTACAAACCAAATATATTGAGTATTTTGTGAATAAATTATTAAAATCATACTAAATTGCATCTATTTGTTAATTTTAGACAGATTTACAATTGTGAATGTGTTTGGCATTAAAAATCTTGACACGTTTTCCTATGTGATTGTCACGTAGAAATTTCAAAGACTAACTCCTTTTCTTTGAATAAAAGAAAGTAATTTCGATATTAATTTTTTTCTAAATCTTTTTATCAATATAAATTCATGAAAGATAACTTGAATTTAATTTTGTATCAGTTTTTCAACAAGTACGTGGTCATATTTAGTGTTATAACTGTTTAAAAGGAACGTCATGAAGACAGCAACGTTCACATAATAAAATGGTTAACGAACTAAACTAAAGAGTTAAATTCTCACTAAGTGCCTCGTACCTTGTACCATGACTGCGCTGAGCTAAGTAAATAGGGGTGTCTCACAAGTTATAATGGCTCGCAAGCTGGGTTAGCAAACTATTATTCGTGAGTTCGGTTCTCAATGAGTGCCCCATAGTTCTAGACTTGTGCCGTGACTAAGCAAAGTATAGGAAATATTTACAAAAAGAAAAAAACACAAACTTGATTTTTAAAGAAGACAGCATGAATGAAAAAGAAGAAAAAATAAATTCTTACTGTAAAACCTGATAGGTGGTCTTCGGTATAGGCAAGAACAAGACACACAAGAAATGGATGGTATGTTTTGTATTTTTTTTCAATTTTTCATATATATATATATATGTATATATATATATATATGTATATAAATTTTTTTGAAATCTTTTCCATGTTTGTATTTGGTCCGTTAAATGTTTTTAAGTGTTCCCTGGATAAACAAAAAAAGGATATATATATATATATATATATATATATATATATATATATATATATATATATATATATATATATATAACGAAAAAATAGGGGGAAAATAGAGTAACATAGAAACTACTCGAAGGAAATCGTGAAAATGTCCGATTTCAAACAGCCCTTAATCCAAAATTGGAAAGGAAAGTCACACAAAAAATTTAAGAAATCAACAAAAGGGTTGAAGGAAGTCTTGAAAAGAATGGTCAGCTACCGGTGGAACCCTTTCTAAAATGTTTTTTTTTCTTTGTATTTCCTATCAGTCTTTCGACAGTTTGCAGTCTGGCCTTAAATGAATTAGAACGTAGAAAAATTTGAGTTGATGGTCAATCTTGTTCCACGAGCCTGATACTTGTATATATATATATATATATATATATATATATACAATTATCAGGTATATATATATATACAGAGTCATCATAAAGTCCTTGTACAATTTTAAATTTGTATAACTTTTCATCTATATTTGATAGAATTTAATCTCTAAGCTATAAAAAAGTTAAATTGCACGAGGACTTCATACCAACCCTATATATGTTTATATATACATTTCTTTTTTAAAATATAAGTTTTTATTATTAGTAAAAATTAAGGAAAATAATCCCTTTGTTTATTTTTCTGGTTCCTTCTTCATGAAAAGGCCTGCGTTCATCTGTCATTTCTTTTTCTTTTGTGTGTGTGTGTGTGTGTGTGTGTGTGTTTTGTTGTTTTTTTTTAACCCTTCTTGAAGCAGTTTCGTTTTCCGGTTTTTAGTATTGTCATGGAGTTTCCGGCAATTCCACCCTTTTTAGCCAACTAGTTCGCGAACTCGTTTGTTCATTCCCATATTTCTGGCTCGTTTGCCTACCAGTTCCCTGATCCTTTTATCCTCGGACTTCTTTCCCAGCAAATCTCGGACACCCATGACGAATACGTCACTGTTCTCATCCGACAATCCACGCTTTCCGAGCAGTTCCCGGATTCGTTTGTCGACCATATCGTTCTGATCCAGAATCTCGCTTCTTTTTCCGACCAGTTCCCGGATCCTCTTGTCTTTGTTGAAAATATCTTCTCCGTACACGAAATCACGCTTGCCGACTAATTCCCTTATACGCTTGTTGAAAGGGTCAAAACTATCGCTCATGGCTCGCTTCCCGATCAGTTCACGGATTCTTTTCTCTGGGAAGTTCTCGTCACTCAGTGCGCGTTTTCCGATCAGTTCTCTGATTCTTTTATCAAAGTTTCTGTAGTCTTCTTCAGGACCTGCTCTTTTGCCCACGAGCTCCCTGATGCGTTTGTTCAGTCCTACTTCTGGTAAATCTTGCGTGTCGGGGGTGGCAGTCGTGTATGTAGAAGCCAAAGCCAGGATACTGAGATGCAAAAATAATTCGAATGGATGCATATTTAAGAAAATGACCACGAACTTCTCTTTCTTAAAAACTTATGAAGACGGACTTTTTTCGAAGACGTTATCGCAGTTGCTTGCAAGGTTTCTGCTACGATTCTCGGCGTCAAGTTCTTTAAATCTGTGCCGCAAAAAAGCTGCTTGTGTGGAAAGGCAGCCTTCTCCGTTGATGCTGCTTTAACATGGGTGTGTATTTATAACGGGAACAGTTCCTGCGTTTTTGCGTAGGTTGGGTAGTTTCGTGTCAAACCCCAACCCAGTTAAGCACGTGTTGCCTTTCGACAGACAGACGATTTTTTCACCGCCTTTGCTGTTTATGGGCGATCGGCTACCAGCTTGCTGCCCGCCTCTCCGCTGTAGATCGATACCGCAAGAAACTTAGAGAATTATATGAAGTAGAGAGAGGCAACAATGCCTGACACTGAGTAACGCCCACTACAACTGCTGCTACCATCGTTCTGTTATGGGTGTTGCCATATCATTTCTCTGTGCAAGTGAATTAGAGTTAAACATTTTTCCGTGATTCTATCTCTTTTCCTCTGTGAAAGATTTAATACCGCCCATGACAAATAGATTTTACCAGCGTCTTTTTTTGTTGTCGAACAAGAAGCTTTCTTTCTTATTAATCTTTTACGAATTTTTGATTTTGTTTATTTACGTTGCTTTCTCTCACAATTCTCAGTTTGTTGTTCTACGACCGTTAAAAAAGTGATGTTGACTGAAAATAAAAGACAAGCCTCAAGTTAGATTTGAATTCACACCCACTCTCCTTAAGAGCCTGTCTTCTTTTGTTGTATTTATGTAGCTTTCTATCATTTGTTAAATAACCCGGATTTTTTTTAAAAAACGAGTAAGCTTCCTACAAGATTTGAACCCGTACCCATAATTCTTGAGAGACAGCCTTCTTTTCTCTTATGTTGTTTTAGTTCACACCTCTTAGATCGTTGTTCTCCGACCGCATGAGACATTGACAGAAAATAAAGAATGAACGTCTATTGAGATTTGAACTGTCGGCTTGTACATAGAATACGCTGATTTTATTCCCAGCGGAGGAGAAAGATCCCTTGACAATGTGTTCTGCATCTGATGGTGAGGCTCTTGTTCTGAAGTTCTGGGGATTGAGGAGTTCGTCTTCGTTGCCATTACTCCACGTCCACTCAGACCCGAAGTTGAAGTAACTGTTTGGGTCATTTCTATTGGTCAAATAGGTATGTTTAAAAAACATAATGAGCAATGAATTATATATATAAGGTGGTGGTAACGAAAAAAGGAGATATAGAAAATGAAGAGAAACGAAAATACTGAAATAAACCGATAGATATGAGCGAACTGGAATAGACAGATAGATCGATAATTAGGCTTGACCAGACTGAGATAAACAGACAGACTGACATATATATATATATATATATATATATATATATATATATATATATATATATATATATATATAAGAGCTTGATATAATATATAGATAGACAGACAAATAAATAGATAAGTATGAACTGACAGATAGATAGATAGATAGATAGATAGATAGATAGGAATCAATTGAAATAAATGTACTGTTATGTTGCCATGACATCCTCATTGAGAGTTATAAAGTTCTTTAATATTTCTAAGATTAAATAAATTTTTCCAATCATAATCTGATGAATCTCTTACAGGTCGAAAGGTCATGATAAATATATAAACACTCCACAAAAGTGGTTTTCCCGTCTAATTTCTCTTTCATTCTGGCGTATATTTTATTCACCTCTAACTCACTCTTTCTCTCTAGAGAATTCTGCTATGGCTCTTCTTTCTGGGTGAAGCCTAGAACTTTGAACAACCCACGCATATATATATATATATATACGAGGATCATTAAATAAGACTTTTTACGTATGGGCACTTTTATTGATAGTACACACATGAAACTCTAGTCTCCTTCGAAGTAATCTCCTCCGGCTGCAATGCACTTGTTGTACCATTCCAACAACTTCTCGAAGGCCCCATGGAAGTCCTCTTGTGTGAGCGTGTCAATGACCTTCATCACAGCCTCTTTCATCTCCTCAATTGTCTCAAAACGACAGCCTCTGAGCTTAGGGAATAAGCAAAAGTCACAGGGAGCAAGGTCTGGAGTATAGGGAGGCTGAGGAACTGTCTTGATGCCCATCTTGCTCAAATAGTTTGTGACAAGGATGGACTTATGGACTGGTGTATTGTCCTGGTGGAAATGCCACTGATCCGATTTGAAAAGTGCTCGCCTCTTCCGACGGAATCTCTTCCTGAACTCCCTTAAAACCTCAACATAGTCACCCTAAACCTAACCCTTTGGCCAATCAACTCTGGTGTATCGACTTCCTTACTCCTCCCACACCTCTCATCATCCATCACAGACTCCCTGCCTTCCTTGAATCTCTTATGCCACTCAAAAACTGATGCTTGATTCATGCAAGATGGTCCAAAAGCAGTGTGAAATATTCCGTATGTTTCTTTGGCATTTTTTCCAACTTTAAAACAGAATTTTATTGCATATCGTTCTTCTAAGTGTCTGCATTGCATTTTTGAAATTCACCAGCTGTGACAATCAGGCTTTAGTAGGGTGTATTTCAATTTGCTACTGTAGCTGTTCATTTGAAGCTGAAATCACAAAAATTGGTCAGTCATCTCATAGCAATACCATACTGAATACAGGAGTCTGTGACAATTTTAAATGCCTCAACAAAAAAAGTCTGGAAACCTATTGAAGGCACCCCGTATATATATATATATATATATCCTGATTCTCAACATCAAATTGCACTTACAGCACAAAGTTCCTTGACCCTCCTTTTCGCCATTAATCCCTATCATCTATCGCTCCAAGTAGGACTTCTAAACTATATCCCATGTCCGCACAATCCTGATGTATGTAAGTTCTTGCTGGTCAGTCAACACTAGGACGTTCATGTGTATGAGCCCATAAGAGAACGTCGCTTATGAAATCATCCAGCTCTTCCTCGCATGTCTCATTCGTTTTAATTGAATGGTTTGTGAGATGAGAGGTAAGTGGCCGTACAGCTGCTATTTTGTGGAGTGTTGCTTCCAAGATTTGCTCAAAACAGTACGTAGCATTTTTGTATAGTTCCCGTTAATCATTTTTTCCATCCGTTTTTTGGTGTCAAGGTTGGGCGTCCATGAGTCGTGCTGACACAGCCATAATTTTGAAAAAAAATCCTGTTTTGTCTAATCAGAAAGGTCACATTTACAGATTATCAATAACCGTCAATAATTATCAACGCCTTCCCTTTCCGTATGTTAACATCATTTTCAGTAGATGAGATATTGTTACCGAGGTATGTGAACTGGTTTACTAATTTCTTAGGTTTGCCACTTAAATCAAAATGGGTCTTTTTTGTTTAAAACACATAAACTCGGTTTTATTTGCGTTTATGTAGAGACCAATTCCGCCTGCTGCTTACTCCAGGCTATGGAGCAAAGATTCGGAGGGGGCCGGTGTCTTTGTGCGAAGCTACACACTACGCAAACGGAAACCATGGAATGTAGCATAGTGGATGTGAAGGAAAGTTAATGAATCCAAAAGTTGGTCGACAGTATGCTTCCCCTGATATTGGGTTGCGGGACCTCATAGGCCAACGGCCAGGATCAATTTGGATTACTTTGTTTTTTTCTACTTTCTTCATAGATAGAGAGATTGATAGATAGATTAATAGATGGGAGCAACGTGTGCTTTCTATTTGTTTGAATGTATCCGTAGTTCCAAACAATTTATAGAGGAATCAAAATTCCTTTTTAATTTTAGAATAAATAATCATAGATGCAAAATTAAACGTCAGAATTTTTATGAACGTATCCCTGTAGAACAAGATTTCAGCCGAACAGATCCTAACTTTAATAGAGACGGCACGTTCACTATACTAAAGAAAATCGACAAAATGCATCCTACACCATATCAATCCCAGAAACTCATGGAGAATTTCTGAGAAGAAGCTTGATGATTTTTATCATTATGAGTTTTCGGACAATTGTCTTCACCTTTATTGTTATTTCCACTACGTTTCCGCCGATATCTCCTCCGACCTCGGTAACCTTTACGAAACTTCGAACTATGTCCTTTATTGAATCCGTGGGGGTCACCTCCTCTGATTCCGTTAGCCATAACCGGACACAAGTGTTAAGTATTCCTGTATTGTCACTTTAGTGGTTGCAGGTTCAATCCTGACAACGGAGGAGTAACAATACAGAAATGGCTAACAATACAGGAATGGCAAACGGAATCAGAACAAGCGACCCCCGTATATTTAATAGTTCCGTGAAGGTTGCCGAGTTCGACAAACATCTGAAGAAAGTCGGAGGACTTATCGGCCGAAACGTAATGGAAATAACAATAAAGATGAAGACAATAGTCCAAAAACCCTTAATGATAAAAAACAAATCGCCTCCTAAAAATATTGCATTCGTGGAGTTTAACCTATTTGAAGTGAGAGTTTTCCCTCTCCTTGACCGTTTACCATACCAACGATGAAATACTCTTACTTTTCTATTTACCCATAGCTTGAGGGAGAATAGTTAAATTCATACCCTTCCGAAAGCTATAAGCTATATGTGAAATGAAGACAGCTTCGTCCAGGATTGAACTCGGGTCTCCAGGTTTATTTCCTACCATATTGTATTTCGGTATAAATTTCTCTCCACCTGATCGTTTCAAGTAGGAGGCTTTAGAAAGGTCCCCAAGGGGCGGGAACAGGCAATTAGAAGAGGATTCAAGACCATCAACCTGAAAATACTATTAAAATCAACAGGTATGCTTAAAGAGTGTTGGAAATCTAAGGGGACTTGCTGTCCCTGAAACTCTAATGAAAAACTATCACTTAAATCTGGTTTGAAAAATCACGAGTAGTTTAACTAATGATAAAAGGATATTGCACTTTCATTACTGAAGTGGATTTTATTTATCGATGGTAAATCCTTGCAAGACGCACGTGTTGTTTAACAAAATCCTTATCGGTTTTGACAACGTTAATAAGAACACCTGTGCATACTGAAATCTTATACAGCAGCGAGGAGCGCAAAAAAATTAAGAGCCGGTTTTTGACTGAGGATAATTTTTCAACAAAAAACAAAAAAGTCCAACTCTGAAACAATGCCTAACTCCAGGATTATCATCTGATGAAACTTTATTAGGAGAAACTGATGTTGCAGTTGTTGCAGCATTAGTTGCATAAATTACTTTTACAGGGTATGATGAAAGTAAGACATCGATTAATAATTCTATTTTGTTTTTAACTACCCTGTTACATGTAAATATATGAGAAAAAGTAAGACAGTATGGAATATGGGAGTGACACGTTTCTTCATCTGAATGAATATATTGTTCTATAAAGACTAAAATCTTAATGCCACATGAGAGAAAAGCATGGGATATATATATATATATATATATATATATATATATATATATAAAGAGAGAGAGGGGGTTAGGAGAAGAGAAAGAGGGTGACTGAGAGAGAGAGAGAGAGAGAGAGAGAGAGAGAGAGAGAGAGAGAGGGACCAAGCACTCACACACACACACTCATATACATATCTACATGATAGAGTGCATACCTTATCGTATTCATATTCAATATTTTTTATATATACAGTATCGAAGAAATAGAAGGCTTCTCCCTTATTACGGTAATCAAGTTTTCTTAAAATGATACATTTATTCTGATGACGAAACATGTCAGTATGATTTTTATACTTTCTCCTTTTTTTCTCATACCATTTCATTTCGATCAATAGCTTACCGGAGTATATATATATATATATATATATATATATATATATATATATATATATATATATATATATTAAAATGAGTAGGTCCATGAAGAGATTTGTATTTTTTTAGGATTTATTTATTTATTTTGTTCATACATACGTGTATGTTACCAACTTGTTGCTTTCGTCAGAGAACATATATGGCACAAGGCCGTATTAATGGGGTACTCAATGGGACTTGAACTCACTCGTTTTTGCATTGAGTAAGTACCCTTACGAAAGCAACAAACTGGAAATATACACGTATGTAAGAACAAAATAAATAAATAAATCCTAAAAAAATATACAAATCTCTTCGTGAACCAACTCATTTTGAAATATTACTTCCTCTCTTTGGATCTACAACAAATATATATATATATATGATTCTAACATAAATTTTTCCGCTTTATTGAGTTTAAGATGATGACAGATTAATAGAAAAATAAAATAGTCTATGTTTTACTTTAGAATTGTACTCGGTTCTTCTCTTGAGTTAATTTAAATCTTATAATTCATTTTCTATTCTTCAATTAACTAACTTAGATATCTTATATATATATATATATATATATATATATATATATATATATAGTAAAGTTGGCGACCTTAGTCGAGGCTGACTCGAAAGCTCTCTTTTCGATAGCTACTACACCAAGGCGTCGGGAAGGGAGCAACTTACCTAATGTTACCTACTTTATAATGCTGAGTGTTAAGCAAGGAGGCATCAAGTTCCATTTTTAGAGTCTTTGGTATGACTCGACCAGGGATTGAACCCAGGTCTCCCGGGCCATTGGCGAGCATTCTAACCATAGTGGGAATGTCCGGTTTATATATATATATATATATGTGTGTGTGTGTGTGTGTGTGTGTGTGTGTATGTGTGTGTGTGTGTATGTGTGCATTACCTTTAAAATAAGTAATTTAACACGTATTTGTTCAAAATAATAAAAAAAATGTATTACCCCAGACCCGGCGTTGCCTTGTCGCTCTGAGAAGATTTGCAAGAGGCTCTCTTATAGGATTTTCTCCCTTGGAAACTTTTTAAAAAATTAAGAAAATAAAAAACAAAGCAAACTTATTGAACTGAAACAGAGAAATTCGACATTATATATGGATTGATGTAATTGGTTGTTCTTAACAGCATCAAAACCGGTCGAGACATTTTTATGCCGAGGGGTTAGGAATTCGCGTTCACTGTACGTTCGTATCTACATTTTTGTGTAATTAATTCTTAAGATGATATTTTTGCTCACGGTCTTATCTTATCGAATACAACAAATTTATAAACAGATTTATTTGACCAATAGATGGGAACCTAGCAGGTACTACCTCTATGGATCAGAGTGGACCTGGGTGTAATAGCAATGAAGGAGTACTCTATACTTCCTAGATTTCCAGAACTAGAGCTTTACCATCAGATGCATACCAGGACACTCCGTTTTTGATAGGGGCGTCGAAGCCCTATTGAGGAGATACAATCAACATATTCTAAGCCCTGCCAACAAATTCGAATATTTATTGATTGCTGTTTCTTGTACACCACTCCTTGCAATATATCTACACTTATTTCATATAAATTATACCATAAGTTTGTTAACTTGGATTTGTTGCCAAATAAAACCGAGCAAGAAAGTGTGGCCACAGGGCTCGCTTCATGTATCAAAGAGCTTGGCTCTTGATGACCGTTTCCCAAGCAGTAGCACCTCCTCATAATCTACAAGGGGAAACGGCAGGTTTTACTGCCCAGCAACAACAGTTCTTCTAAAGTGGAATGCCGATAAAGACCCAGCAATTTTTAGTACCTACAAATGGGAGGCTTGCTACCTCCGGGGCTGCCCATTAAACCGACCTGGTATTGTATTCAAGCACCACAGTTGAATAGAGCTTTTCTAATGGTTACACTGCCTCATTTCACTTATCATAGAATCATAGTCTATCAGTAAACGCAACTGGAAAAAGAATATTTGATCAAAGAGAAATTGGATAAAAGTAATTCCTAAAAAAATCTATTGAAAGTGGATGTATACGACCCCTGGCATAAATTATAGAATTAGCACACTTAGAAAATGTTCACTTGTTCTTTTTACTTGTAAATAAATTATAAGACATAAAACATTTATTTAGCAGTAAATAAATTAATAAGACATAAGACATAAAACACTTTTTCTTCAATAGAAGAACACTCTGCCTTTTAAAATATTCCTTAAACAAACTAGATGAAATTATTTAATTTTATGATATAATTTTTTTCTAAGCTATCTAGAGGAAAATATATAAAAATAACCTTATTTTGAGGAAAAAGTCAGGGAATTCATTGACAAAAAAGCATTAATATGGCGTTCTTATCAAGGAAATGTGGTTCACGAAGTCCATTTTCACCGGCTTCATTTGCACAAATGAGTTTATTGAGGTGCCGTTTAGTCTTCTGAAACATTGAATGTTGATGAATATCAGTGAGAGTAATTTTTTTACGCATGGAGGAATTCAGTGTCAAGACTCTGTTTTCATATCACGCACTGTTTGGTCAGACTGCCATTCAGCTGTCGTCAGTGTTATTTGTGGTAATATTCAACCTCTATTGTCATAGCACCAACATATAACTTTGATATTCTGGAACAACATAATGAAGTAGATTTTACTTTCAAGAAACTTTCTTAGGCACAGGAAATGCAAACTTTTGTTCGCATAATAATAAATAGAAAGCATCACTTTCTAAGCAACCCTTGAATTTATAATAGTTATGTCAGGAAATTATTTGAAAAATCACAATAAAACTTGTATAGAGCAAGTTTTTTTTCTACTAAACACACTTTTCTTGCATAGCTGTCATTTACGAAGCTAAGTTGAGTTTTCCTCGAAACCAGAAGCACATGGTCCTCAAACAATGGTCTTCAAGCCTAGTTTACTAACCTTGACACCATAAGAGATGTTTTAACAACAGATTGACTAAGGATTTTTGATAATGATGAACAAGACTGTGACGTTCGTGAGAGGGTCAATCTGTAAACCGGGAGGATATCGAGTGACCTTGCTAATTAGGAAATGTTATCAAAATGTGTTCTTTATAAAATGTTTTTTTTGGAGGGGGTGATGCAAAAGGTTTTGCAATATTTTACTAATGTGAAACATAATTCGAAAGCACCGGATGTTTTTGCTGATCTTGTGAAAATGACAAATCCCACAGAACTGTTAGATGCCGAGCTCGCCTGATACTCTCCAAGAGCTACCCAACGGATTGGCTGGTATGCCTTGAAACATGACCTCGGAATCCAGTTAAAAGCCTATCTGACCATACTTGATCGTCGTGGTTCTTGAAACCTGAGGGAAAATTTTTTGAACCATCTGATTACTGTACTGTGATCAACTGTGCCTTCACGTTTGCCCGTTCATCAGTGCAGCTTTCAAATCACACACGGAGAAAAACAATACACACCGTGTCAGCACACTAGCTTCCTCGACACTATCAAATACAGCAGGTACTTAATACGGCTAAAACTGCTTTGGTCACGTGATATACGTGCGAAAATATTGCAAGACTTTTGATTCATCCTAGTAAAAACTTTCGCAAAGATTTTTGATAATTCTTTTCGAAAATAAAAGCTAACACGTGATTAATTTAAAAAAGAAAACTTTTTTTTAAATGCGAAAGGAAAAAATAACTTAATCATTGAATTCATTATGCGTCTTAAATTGATGCTCACGATTTGAACAGTTTTCCATCAAACAACAGACAAGTTTACGTAACCAAATAATCAATAGTTCAAAGATTCATTATTGGTCCGAATTGATCACAGAATTCGATAAGCTAATCAATTTTAGCTTTCAAAATCTCATTGGTAGCCTCATGGAATATTTTATATGCATTGCCCAAATTTTCTAAAATTCAAGTTACGATTAGATTAAGAACCTTGGAACGCACATCTATTTGATTTATAAATTTTATCTGAGAGCATTTGTTTAATTCGTGAAGATTGGTGACCAAATTTTATTAAGATGTTTTATCGAGTTTTAAAAACATACTCGTTGACAAATTTCCTCAGTACATCTGTGATGAGGATGAAGAGGAAGCGGCAAAAAAGAGAATTAATTGCTATTCACTAAGCTTTGTGTAGTCTGGCACACGGCCTCAGGTAGTTTACGGTACTTTATGTTCCTAAACGGTCACTCATCTCAGAACTGAACAGGCTTATCACTGCTTAACTTCGTTAAATCATTCTTTTTTCAAGTAAT
This sequence comes from Sepioteuthis lessoniana, assembly GCA_963585895.1. Taxonomy (NCBI): domain Eukaryota; kingdom Metazoa; phylum Mollusca; class Cephalopoda; order Myopsida; family Loliginidae; genus Sepioteuthis; species Sepioteuthis lessoniana. Next base: position 19,637,483 of record OY757940.1, on the reverse strand, counting down.
TATATGATTTCAAGTTACTGATTGTTGGGTATCCCCTACCTTTTCGTCATAATGAGCTGTTCTATCTGCCATATATGGCAGTAGCGGAGATCAATCTGAGAATAAGCCAACAAGTCAGACCAGAAGAGCCGTTCCTATTGTTGAAGTATATCATTACTCTATCACTAATCCTATATTCTTATTACTAACAGTCTCTCTCTTGTAAATACTCTTTCCTGTAAATATGACTATTTTCCTCACATATCGTGGTTTGTCTTATTATTACTACTACTTGTGTTCACTACACTAATGATAATGACCGTTAGTAAACATTTATCGCTTCAAGTATCTATTCTTTATATTTATAATTTATTCACTATTAAAGGATTTCAAGTAACTATTCCTATTTAATAACAATCATTTTTTGTACCCAGTTATATGGTTTCAAGTATTCATACCTAATACTAATAATTTGTAAACAGTTTTAAGTATTTCAAGCCATTATATGGTTCATTTATTATTTTACTCTTTTGAGAGTTTTTTATACTAGCGTTAGTGGTTTTCTACGGGAGTCTGAGTGACAGCAAATATCCTTAAGTTTCCCGGACTCTTTTTAGTATTCTGACCGATCTCAATAATGCTGTAGTTTGGATGGTCTCAACTCATCCTCTTATTTTCAAGTCCAACAGTCCCTGTATCAATCCTTTGGTGAGTTACCGAGCTCACCAATTACAATTGGTATCACCGTTACTTTCATGTCACACGGATTTTTTTAGTTCTCTAGCAATGTCTAGGTACTTATCTCTCTTTTCGCTTTCCTTCAGTTTTACCCTGTGATAAGCCGGAACAGCAAAGTCTATTCGGCAGGTTTTCTTCTTTTTTTGTTGTTGTTGACTATCACTAGGTGTGGTTGTCTGGCCGAGATTAGGTAATCTGTCTCTCAAAATCCCAAAGAATTTTGTGCATCTCATTTTCTAAGAGGGATCCTGGGTTATATATATACCATTTGTTTGTATGGCCAAATTTAAACTTCTTGCACAATTCCTAGTGGATCACCTTGCCCACCCAGTCGTGTCTAATCTTATACTCTCTTTGCTCTGATTCACTGCATTCACTTATTATGTGATCGATCGTTTCGTCTCTATCACCACATAACCTACATCAGCTATTTTTTTGCGTCTTATCTATCATTGCTTTGACATAGTTAGTTTTGTGCTGCTATCAGAAGAGATTCAGTTTTTCTTTTAATATTTCCCTTTCTTAGCCATGTCGAAGTTTTCTCTAAAGAGATTTCGCTTGTTTGCCGCTTGAAGTGTCTATACAGTTGCTTTTCTTCCCATTTTTGTTATTTGGTTATTTTTGTTCTGTTGATGCAGTGTTGTCTGTAATGTTTCTGGTTGTTGTAACTATTCTTCCTCTGCACTTTTTTTATGTAGTCCTAGTCATTGTATCGATGCATCGACACTATTTTGAATGCTAGCAAGTTCTCTTCCTCCTTCTTTTCTCAACACATACAGTCTGTCCATGTCATCTCTGGGATGCATAGTCACGAGTTTTCTTGTTTTCTGGATCTTTTGTTGTAGAGCTTCACTGATTCACTTTAAGAATAGTCCCAAGTATCTTACAATGGGGAAAACCCAAGTATTTATCACTTTAATGAGAATTTTGCTAAATAGTTTGGCTTTATTATCATTATTGATAATAATAATAATAATAATAATAATAATAATAATAATAATAATAATAATAATAAAAATAATAACGATAATAATAATAATATTCGATGCATCGAGATTACACACAAGAAAACCTGGACATGGTTATGAAAGGGTAAATCACAAGAGAGAAACTGAATCTGTTTTAATAGCAGCATAAAACAACACCATAAGGACTAATTATATTAAAGCCAAAATCGATAATACATTGTACGAAGAAAGAGATGAAACGATTAATCACGTAGTAAGCGAATGCAGCAAATTGGCACAGAGGGATAACAAGACTAGACATGACTAGGTGAGAAGGGTGATCTACTGGAAATTGCACAAGAGATTAAAATTTGGCCATACTACCAAATGGTAAATGCACAAAAGAATTCGTCCCGAAGAAGTTGACGCAAAATATACTCCAGAATTTTGAGATACAAACGGATCATAAAATTCTGTGGCCAGAAGATTAATCTTTGTGATAATAATAGCAAAGAAAAAAAAGAGAACTTGCCGTCTGGAGTATTTTGCCAATCAGGCGGATCACATTACTAAAATTGGTTCTGGAAATGTGATGAGACTTTCTGTCTCAAGTGAAAGACTACTAACTAACATTTGAGTGAAAAACTTGTAAAGAGTAAAGTCATAGCAATAAAAATAACTTGTCTTTTGTTGTTCAATTGGACAAAAGGCTGAAGATGAAAGAACGCAAAAAATGACAACTACTTGGAACTTGCCAGAGCACCAAAAAGCTGTGCAACATGAGGGTGACAGTGATACCAATTGAAGTTGGTGCACTTGGAACAGTCCCTAAAGAGGACTGGAGGAACTGGAAATCAGTGGAAGAATTGAGACTATATAGACCACAGCATTGTTAAGATCGGTGAGAATAATTTAAAGAGTCCTGGAGACCTGAGGGAACTTGCTGTTATTCAAATTCCAGGGAAAGACCACCAGTTAACGCTTCCGTGAAAAACTTGCAGGAAGCAATGCACACACACACACACACACACACACACACACACACACACACACACACACACACATATATATATATATTTGATTAAATACTATAGACATAATTTGACTACATATTTTTATTTCGTTCCTTTCAAATCGCCGTATGGATGTCATGATATCCGGCTGGAAGTGACTTATAAATTTTCTGTACCCCTCTCTGACCATCATCAGGAGGTAGTATAAATTGCAAAATACAATACAGTGTTTTATTTATACAGGTGTAACTTTTTTCCAATAATATTGGAACAACAAAGTAGCAAACAAAGATTATAGGTTCTTGAAGCTCTACATATTTGAAATAAAAGTCCCAACCTTAAAAAGATTAATTTTGATACCATTGCTAATGTAATCAAATGTCTATAGCTATTGTTACCACGTATAGAACTAAATATTTAAAAAAGACGCTACAAGGTCACTTTCATGAACAATAGTTTCAGTCCTCGAGCAAGGTGCTTATTTGGAAATTCACTTTTACTGATTATTTTCTCGGAAAAGCGAAAATCCAAAATTATTATTATTATTATTATTTTGAGCTTTTCAGTTAAGTTTTAACTGGTAGTTTATCCCTGACGTCTGAATGACACCGTATCTGCCCAGGTCTCCAGAATTGTTCTAAGTATTCTATCTAATTTTAACAATGCCGTGGTCTCAATAGTCTTGTTTCTTTCTCTGGTTTCTAGTCCACCTAGTCTTCTTTCTATGACTTTTAGGACTGTTTCGAGGGCACGAACTTCAAATTATCGTCACTTTCATATTCCACAACTTTTTTTAGCTTTTCTGGCAGGGTTTAGGTGGTCCGTTTGTATCTAAAAATCCCTCTGAATTTTCGTCTGCCATTTTGTTGGGTTGATATTATTCAAACTTTAGATGCTTGGATAATAATGTTGGATCCCCTTCCAGACTCAGTTATATCTGTTTTTGTATCATTATCAATTTCTTCCTTACGAGTTTTTCATACTAATTTCACTGAAGTTTCCTCACGTCTCTAGGACTCTTCAATGAATTCTAGATTTAAATAATGCTATAACCTGGATGGTATTGCTGTTCCTCTTATTATTTTTCTAGACCTTTGGTGTTACTTTCCAACGGTTTCATCTACAATTTGTATCACCATTACCTTCACACTATAATTATTATTTTACTCTTTGCGAGTTTAACCCTCGAGTTCTAACTGATGGTTTTTCACTGGAGTCCGAGGGACAGTCTCTATGACGATATCTCTCTTCAAAGTATCCTTGCCGATTTTCGTAGCGTCTAGATAGTTTTGATTCTTTCTTTCTAGTTTATCGACTCTCTTTTTTAGGGTTCTTAGATATTGTTCAGAGGAACACGACGATAATTAGTATTATCATTATCATTGAATTCTTAGCTTGACTCTCGGTTTACTTACAATACTTTACAGGTCTTTACCCACGACCTGAGACTGGGAAACGTGATTTGTAAGGGATTATATGCATTCTATGTTTCTTTGTATGCTGTTTCTCTTTATTCATTTATTCTATTTATCTATTTTTACTTATTTTACTTATTTTATTTTTCATGCCAATTGATTGTACTCACCTAAGAGAATAAGCAGTTCTTCAAAATGCAATTTTGTATTTCATATAGGCTGGGACTGCTTTACTTTCTTGATCATACTCAGGGCTTCCACAATTACAAACACTGTGATAGTTTTAAGGTGCCTCCTTTTCAATTTATATTTCTAAGTCTTCGTATTTATTTATTTCATTGGTTGACTGATATACTATTATCTGCTGACACTGTTATATCAATTAGAAGACATGTTTTTCTTTTATAGTCTACTTTTATTATCAACTCTGCGAGTTTTTCACACCAGCGTTAGATGATGGTCTTTCACTGGAGTTTGAGTGACTGCAAGTCTCTTTTGGTCTCTTGAGCACTTCTCAATATTCTGGCCGATCTGTAGTTTAAATGGTTTCAATTTGTCCCCCGATTTCAAACTCTTCCGGCCCCCTTTCCATGCCTAAGCGGACCGTTCCAAGTGCGCCAATTACAATTGGTATTACTGTTACTGTCATGTTCCATAGCTTTCTGTGTTCTCTGGCAAGATCTGTATTCGTCTCTCATTTTGCTTTCTTTGATTTTCATTGCACTGCATGGTTCGTTGGGACGGCAGGTTCTCTTTTTTCATTCATTTTCTTTATCACTTGGTTTGGCCTTCTAGCCGTGATTAAGTGATCTGTTTTATCTGAAAATCCTGGAGAATTTTATGCATCTCATTCTCCAGGACGGATTCTGGTTTAGGCAAGTATCATTTGGTAGTATGGCCAAACTTCAATTTCTTGAAAAATTCCCAGTAGATCACCTTCCCCACCTAATCGTATCCCGTCTCATATTTCCTTTACGCTTGTTCTCTACATTTGCTTTTATGTGATTAATCGTTTCGTCTCAATCATTCGATAACCAACACTTGTTATTCTCCAGTGTATTATCGATTTTCCCCTAACATAATTGACCCTTATGGCATTGCTTTGAGCTGCTATTAGAAGAGATCCAGTTTCTCTCTTAAGATTTCCTTTCTGTAGTCATGTCCATGTCTTCTCGTGTGAGATATCGTCAGTTTGTCGCTTGAAATATCCACAAAGTTGTTTTCTTCCTATTTTTGTTTCCTGGTTATTGTTGGTCTGTTTATCCATATGTTGTCAATGCTGTCACTGGCCGCTTTAATTCTTGTTGGTCTTTTTACTGTAGTCTTCCAGTCCTTGAATTGATGCATCCACTTCGCAAAATAATATATACAAATAATATATTTATATAAATAAGTAAGTTGTCCGACCATAGTGAAGGGGGACTCAAAGCCCCCCTTTTCAATAGCTACAACACACATCTCTCTCTCTCTCTCTCTCTTTCTCTCTCTCTCCATATATATATATATATATATATATAATTTTACGTGATTCAGTACGATCGTCTAATATAATATTGAAGTTACATGTTGCTTATATTCATTTTTTGAGTCGCTGCTTTTTTTTAATGTTATTTAAAGAAAGATTTCGAAGGAAAGAAGTTTTCTTTCTCTCCTTAGTCTCCTAATGCTTGTATTCATTCACTTTCCCCAGTTTTAACTTTTTACCGGCTCATTGGCCTAGCGGGTAGAGTGTTTGCCAATGGTCCGGGAGACATGGGTTCAATTTCAGGTCGCCTCATACCAAAGACATTAAAAATGGTACTTGATACCTCCTCGCTTAACACTCAGTAATATAAGGTACGTATCAAGGGTAAAGTGGAGCAATCCAGGGAAAGGAGTAGCGCCCTCCCCTACACCTTGGTGTAGTAGCTATTGAAAAGGGAGCCAACTTTCTTTACTTTACTTTATACAGGTGGTAAATGGCACAGGAGGAATTTATTTTAATGACGACGTTTCGATTCTAGCTCCTTTCTTACCATTTGTAATTTAAACACCGACACACATACACCGACACACATACACCGACACATATATCTATGCATTGTATAGGTGTGTGAGTAAAGTGTGAGAGGTGGTAGAGAGTTTGTCGAAGCAAAAAAAAATCTTTTTCTTTCTTCTTTTTTATTCTCTTTGATTCGAATTACTTTCCCCTAATGTGGGAGTTGCCGGAAGAGGTTGCTGATTTCTTCCGGTCCAGATGTATTTATTTAAAGAATAGTCTTCAGGTAGCGTTCAAGAAACAACATGAAGTAAACAAATGAATATAAAAACGAAAGAAAAAAAAAAGGAAGAAAAGAAAAAGCTAGAAGAATCAGTGAGTGACAGAAGTACAAGAGTTTTATGGGTCCGAGGGATCCGGTTTCAAGATGAGCATGATGCATGGCCTTGGTAAAACACGAGCTCTTTTCTCAATGCCTGATTTAAAAGTCACTTAAGCATTGTCTTAAATCATCATGCAGTTATTCCCTAACTCGAAGCAAAAAGAAAAGCTGATTGTTGACACTAAAAACCTTTTCTGCCAAATATGATATCTAAAGTGCCAGAGGGATTATCTTTATTACAAAGAAGATGGGAATACAAAGAAAATGGCTGGCTTTTAAGCGAGGAGTCTATCAACGTCTATTCCTTGTAATTCTGACAATGAACCTTCCTTTCTCTTTCATTTGCCGATTATTTCTGGGTATGTTCAATACACACACACACACACACACACACACACACACACACACACACACACACACACACACACACACACACACACACACACTTTTGATAGATAGGAAGAGAAAATAAAAACTTAGTTTTCTTCAAAAGTTGTTGTAGTCTAGGGTGACCTGAAGGCTCTCTTTTCAATAACTACTGCACCAAGGTATAGGGGAGGGTGCTACTCCATTACCTAAATTTTATGGTTTAGAAGAAAATTGCTTTTTCTAAAAAATCATTCGCGTCATATATATATATATATATATATACTCCAAATAAGATAACAGAAAAAATAAACATAAAAATATAACACTTATTTAAAAGATATTCTGATGCATTTTTCAAAACAAATTTTTATTGTCACTGCGTATGATAGGGCTATAAGTTACATAGCAATAGTGATTCTTCTATTAGATCCTAGTATGAAAAAGTCTTTTAAGGGTCCCTAGAACAACTAATATAGAGCTGGCCATGGGAAAAGCAAAGATAATCGAGATGTGACAAAAACCTACCGAAAATTAACTTTATTCTTATAAATCATTTGCAAGAAGAATGACTTGAGAAAATATTCACGCAAAAAATATTTGTTTTTGCTGTTTTATTTGTTTGGCCTCTGGAGATTTCAAATAACCAACAACGTCAACCTCACAGCCAATATCACGAGTGGAGGTTTTGCGAATTTTCATGGCGAATATTACGTCAGTTGTACTCTCATCCATTTAGCATCAAAGATGCACGAGCAAGCACACACACACACACACACACACACACACACACACACACACACATACAATATATATATATATATATACAGAGAGAGAGAGAGAGAGAGAGAGAGAGAGAGAGAGAGAGAGACAATGTAGAGATACGAGAAATTAGATGAATTGATAGATATATAATGTAGATAGATAGATAGATAATGTAGAGAGATAAGACATGAAATAGATAGATAGATAGATTCCTCACTAAATTATCTATCTATCACTAGATCTTTAGAAAGATGGATACGTAGATAATTCAGTGGGGATTTTGAAATCTTAAACTTTTGTTTGTCCTCGCTAAACTTGGCCAGCGGGATGAGAAATTCCGAGATGATTGCCGACTAAGATCGATACCACAAAAAGGCTGGGGAGTACATCGGCCGAAACGTTGTAATTATAATACTAACTAAGATGAGGGGACTAGTGTGAGTATATCAGGGAATAATATAATTTTAGTTGGGTCGCTTTATAACTTGCGTGCCATTTTGATTTATATGATTGTAACATTCTTAATGTAAATCATTCAAGCAAAAGAGTATATTAATAATTTCACTAAGGCAGAAGAGAGAGAGAGAGAGAGAGAGAGAGAGAGAGAGAGAGAGAGAGAGAGAGAGAGATTGATCGGTCGATAGATAGATAGATAGATAGATAGATAGGTATGTCATACTTAAGGAATGATTTTTCCATATATCTAGATTTGAAGGAAATTTTCGCACGTCAGTTTTGGCCTTAGGAAGTTTTAGTAGCAAATTTGTTTTTACTGGAAGTAATTACTTGTTCCAAGCACCCATGGCTCTAAATTCTGAATTGTCCTCCTCTTAAACTGCTTACCAATTAAGATTACTCAAACCGAGCTATTATTTCATTTGATCCATAAGGTAAAAAATGAATTCATGCCTTTCTGAAAAGTATCAGTTCAAAGTTGGAGCTAGGATTTGAAGTAGGCTTACCGTTTCCTTTTTCCCTACCAGTATCCATTAAACTACCCGTATGTTAAACATATTCGCATTTTTAAGGCTTTATTGAATATGTCTACGTAAACACGATGGATAATTAATGTTTTCTTGTGTGTATGTGTATTTTTTAATGTTTTATATTTCATCTTCTACCTTGTAAAAATCTAGAAACTGTTGACATTTCGAAGTTGTAAATATTTCATCAACTTAAAAAAAAACTTCTTCGCACCTTTGAATGTCACGTGTCTCATTCAAACTTATTCTTGGATTTTCTGTGATTAAGGAAGAATTAAACATGAGTTCGAATATCACCTCAAGATTATGCTTTATAACTTTCATCACCACCCCACCACTACTAGAGAACATCTTACTTTGATCTGATTGATCGGTGGCTTGTCAGTTGGTCCGGGGTTATTTTATATCTAAAGGTTAGGTAATTGTGTAATGGGTTAATATTGACATTTTTTGTGTAGTCTTGAGAGTTCATTGCACACAGTTACGTTGTTAGGTATTCTAATGTAAGACAAATAATTTTCAAATAGACCAATTGATGGGACCCTAACGGGAACGATTACTCCGAGTAAAAGTGAATCCGGGAGTAATTGCAGTGAAGTAGTACTCCACTTTCCCCTTATTTACAGAACTGGAGTCTCGCAGATTTAATTTAGTGTCATACCCAGGATACCCTTTTTTGAGGAGAACTACACCCTCAGTAGGGGGTACTGTTTGTGTATTCTAAGCTCCGATATGTTGACTGATTTCCTCGGGAAAATCACTCTACATATCGATCGCACAATACAACCCAATTATAACCCAAGAAAAGGCATGATCTCATCTGCTCTTCTCCAAGCTATAGGTAAATAATAGGGCAGACTGCATTCTTTTGCTTTGTAACATCAACAGGTCTACGAGAAAGAAAACTGACCTTAAACGAGCTTTACTATACATAAAAATTGACCTTATTTCACTCCCTGCCTATGGCGGAGGGGTTGGGTAAGTACATCCAAGCCAATCAACCAGATCTGATAATGAATACCTTTTTTAAATACTATCTTATAGTCATGAACATTCTGAATAAATTCTTTTAAAAAAGTTATGAAACATAAAAGTGACAGTGATAGCTGCGGCTTTCGAAAAAATCACAGAGACTGAGGAAACCCGAGAAGAAATACCATTCATATCACAGCACAGTTGCGATCAGCAAGGGTACTGAGAGGAGTCCTGAAAAGCTAGGGAACCTTGCTATCACGGACTTTAGTAAAGAACACCAGTTAGTACCGGTATGAAAAAACTTGTACGGAATAAATCGAGGGATAATAGACATTTTATTTCAAGAAGTGATGGAAAACGACACGCAGGCCTTGAGGATTGCGTAGATATGACAATTCAGAGACTCGAAGAATATATAAAAAAGAGCAAAGAAAGACTATTTGCAGCAGCCAGTAGCAGAAACAAACAGAAAACAATAAAAATAAAGAAAACAATTATGGGAAGAAAAACAACTGTGTGGATACTTCAAGTGAATAACTAAGGAAATTGCGTGCGAGATGACCTGAAGATTTAAAAAAAAAAAAAGGGAAACCTCAAGAATCTCTTTTTACAATAGCGTAAAATAATGTCCAAAGAAGCAATTATGTCAAAGCAAAAATTGATAATCATTAGAAGAAGAGTAAGTGTTGGTTATGCAGTGACAGATAAAATAGTTAATCACATAATGCAGCTAAATTGACTCAAAAGGAATACGAGAGTTGGAATGATTGGGTGGGAATGTGATTCATTGGGAATTGTGCAAGAGATTAAAATTGGACTTTGCTGACATTGTAAGTCCACAAACCAGAGACTGTCCAAGAAAATGAGACTCATAAAACTTTCTTGGACTTTGCGATACAAACGGATCACTAAATCCCGGCCAGAAGATTAGGCCAAGTTATAATTAACTAGAAACGAACGTGGCAGTTAGTCAAGTCATTCCAGCAGACCACAGTGTTATAAGAAAAAAACCGATAAAACTAAATGAATACCTGGACCTTGCCAGAGAACCAAAAAATGTTGTGGAATAGGAAAGTGACAGTATTACGAATAGTTAGAATCCTTGGAAGAATTCCAAATAACCTGGAAAAGAGACTGGAGAATTGGGACTAATCGGACAAGCACTACTGAAATCATTTTGGATATTTAGAAGAGGCCTGAAGAACGGAGGAAACTTGCTGTCACTTGGACTTCAGTGAAAACCACTTGATACTAGTGGTGTAAATTTCTCGTAATAATTATAATCTGGATAACCTGGTCAGGGAGCTGAAAAATTTATTGAACAGGAAAGTAATGATGATAAAAAATTGTAGTCGGGACCCTTGGAACAGTCTTTGAGAACCTGGATAAGAAGTTCGATGAACTGAAGATTAAAGGAAGAACTGAAACCAACTAGACCACGGCACTAGTAAAATTGGGGGTTTCCTCGTGGTGTAATGGTTAAAGCGATGGACTGCGGAATCGTAAAAAGCGAGTTCGTACTCCAGTCGCGGTATTACGTTCACTTTTGGACAAATATCCTTGGAAAAGGTATGAACCCCCTTATCCTCCCAGCTATGGGTTAAATAGAACCACAACTGTTCTTCTAGGAGAATGGCTTTGGCATTAAAATACCTACAAAGGTTGATATGCCATTAAAAAACAAACCAAACCAACTAGTAAAATTGGTTAGGATACTTAGGAGAGTGCTGGAGAGATGAGGATACATTCTTAAACTCCAATGAAAAAGCATAAGAAAGACTGAGCGTGAAAAACATCAATGGTGTATTGTCCTGGTGGAAATGCCACTGAGCCAATTTGAAGAGAGCTGGCCTCTTCCGACGGAATCTCTTCCTGAACTCTCTTAAAACCTCAACATAGTAACCCTAAGCCTAACCCTTTGGCCAATCAACTCTGGTGAATTGACTTCCTTACTCCACCCACACCTCTCAGCATCCCTCACAGACTCCCTGCCTTCCTTGAATCTCTTATGCCACTCAAAAACTGATGCTCGATTCATGCAAGATGGTCCAAAAGCAGTGTGAAACATTCCATACGTTTCTGTGGCATTTTTTCAAATTTTAAAACAGAATTTTATTGCATATCGTTCTTCTAAGTGTCTGCATTGCATTTTTGAAATTCACCAGCTGTGACAATCAGGCTTTAGTAGGGTGTATTCCAATTCCTGCTGTAGCTCTTCATTTGAAGCTGAAATAATTAAAAAAAACTGGTCAGTCATCTCATAAGATGTATAGCAATGACATACTGAATTTTCAAGAGTCTGTGACAATTTTAAATACCTGTACAAAAAAAGTCTGGAAACTTATTGCATGCGCCACACACACACACACACACACACACACACACACACACACACACATATATATATATATATATATATATATATATATATATATATATATATATATATGTAGTGCAAAAATAGGCGCCTCGGGTGGTTAAATGGTTATCAAGCTAGACAAACAAAACTACACGACTAAGTTCGAGTCTCACTGGAGACCCAATTTATACGGCCTTGTGCTACATCTAAGCAAAATGAAAAGCTTTGTAAATTACATTGTGAGTGCAAAAATTTACCCTCCATAATTTAATCCCTAGGGAACATCTCCGATTTTAATAATATGCTGATTAATACTACTACCCCTGGCAAAAATTATGTCATTAGCATAAACTAATTACCGATAAGATGTCAAAAGATTTTTTTTATTTGATGGCTGAATATTCTGGTTTCATAAAATATTCCTTAAAGAAACCAGATTAAATTATCGAAATTAATGGTAGAATCTTTTTTCCAAGCAGAAGAAATACAGAATAACCTAACGTTGATGAAAGAATTACGGAATGATCTTTTTAATTTGCATTCCTAAAACAGATACCAGCCGAAGCCTTAAATATGCAAATTAGTTTCCAGTTAAAAGACACTTCTTGAAGACATCAACAAACGGTTGGACCTACTAAGTTGAAAGGTTGTTTTGTTAGTTGTTTTGTTTTACGGCGTATCGACACTTAGCGGGTCATTTAACACCGAATTAAGTCATTTTGATAAAAGATTCAAATAATTCAGTTTAGTATAACAATAGTTTTTAGTTTACATACAGTTTAATTTCAAAAACAGTTCTTTTTCAAACAATTCAGTTTAGCATTAGTACACCGTTTAAACACAGAGTAAATGTAAAAACAGTTAAGATTAAACAATTCAGTTTAGCGTAATTACAGTTTAATTACAGTAATTGCAGTTTAGTTCTATTTGACCCATAGATAGAACCCATCCAGGTGCTACCACTTTGGGCCAGAGTGGACCTGGTAGCGATGGCAATGAAGGGGTACTCTACATTCCCCAAAGCTCCAGCATTACTGAAGCCTCACAATCAGATTGTTTAATGTCATATCAGAACACTCGTTGGAGGAGTCTTACCCTCTGCAGAAATGTAGTCGGCGTATTCTACAACCCCAAAGTTGAAATGAAACATGGCACCAATATATATATATATATATATATATATATATATATATATATAAACGAGCACACAAATAACAACAAACTGTCACCTGAAGCAATGGAAAGGATCGTCAAACTCATTCAAAAAGGCACATCACAGAAGAAAAGCGAGAGACGTTGGCTGTTCTCAGTCAGCTGTCTCTAACATTTGGTGCAAATATAAAAGAAACAGGGTGGTTAAAAAAACGGAAAATATGCTGGAAGACCATGAAAGACAACAAAGTGTCAGAATAGAAAACTCAAAATAATTTGCCTTGAAAATGAAAAAAATGGATCGTAACAGAATTGAAAGGATTCCGTTGAGTAAAATTGAATTTACTTGGAGAAAAGACAAACGAAAACAATCACTTACACAAACAGAAGAAAATGAGATTAAAATTAATTAATGAGATCCACTCTTGGTGTGTTGATAATTGGATGAAAGTGATGTTCATAGATAAATAAAGCTTCTGCATTGGTTAAGGTGATAATGTTGGAACTTTTGTCTGGTGCCGTTCAAATGAAACATAAAAATAACTGCCAGAAGAAAAAAGTAAAATTTTCCAAGTTAATTTTGATAAGGAGTAGCATGTGATTTAAAGGACCAAGGTTGATAGCCATTTTTACTTCGACAATCAATGTACATGTATTTCTTGAAGTCCTGGTTAGTTTCCTCGTTCCATCGATAAAAATTTGTTTGGTGATGATGAAGTCATTGTTCAGGACGATAATGTATCTCATCACAAAGTAAAAGGAGATAAAAACTTTTCTTCGGGAATGGTAAATAAACTCAATAAAATCAAATGGCCGGTGAACAGCCTGGATCTGAATCCAATTGAAAATTTATTGAGGAATTTTTTGATGAAGAATATTGCTTTAAATTAGCGAAATCCATGCGTGAAAGTATTAAGGCTGTCCGTAAAACTGGAGAAATCTATAATTTTTACCGAAATATTGGGTTATTCTATCATAATTTTCTTTTAAAAGTTTATTAAAAAATCACACCATTAATTTGATCTAGTTTATTTAAGGAATATTTTTCGAATCCAGAATGTTCAGTTATTAAAAAGAAAATGTTTTGCGTATTATCTGTTATTAGTTTATGTACTGCTAAATAAAAAAAACTTTAAATGAGCTAAGTCCATTATTTTTTGCAAAATATAAGATATGTACGAATATAAGTAGTTTGTAAAGCAGGTTTTTAAAAAAATCAGAATTATACAATTCTTTTCACAGTGTCTTATATCCGTAATAGTACCACTATGGATTTATATCAAAGATCGTTTCTAAAAACGTCTAACACTGTTTGATTAGAAAAAGCTTTTTGTGTTACTGAGAGTTTCATGAATTTTTTAATCGATTATCAGCGTCTGACTATTGATACAACGTCCGTGGAACAGCCAGTAACGCTGACAGCTTGTTTTAGAGGTTCTTTTAGAAATGATTTTGAAAAAAACATTTTCAATCACAATCTAGATACAATTCTCTCTTACGTTCTATCTCTTTATATATATATATATATATATATATATATATATAAACTACATCTTACATAATTACATAAAATACAAACTACATAATTACATAATATGCTGATACCTATGTCTGTACAAAAGAAGACAGATATAGTGTTTAGATACCTGATCCAATTCTTTTCATAAAGATTCACTTAATGTGCGCCAGACTGTGGCAGTTCCTACGCAAAAAAGGAGGTTTTTCCTGCTAAAGGTGATTTGAATATAAAATGCATTGGGTTCCGGCAACACGAGAAGCAGAGGTCTCATGTTCTGTCTAGAAAGATTTCTGAGCTCAAGAATTTCACAATTTAGTCTGGAAAATTTGAAAGAAGATCTCATACTGAGGTCACTGGAAGCATTGTTTGATAGTAATATGCATATAACTTACAAAGATATTCCAATTGCCCAAAATTATATATATATATATATATATCCACTGTCTCGTTGTATTACAACTCTTCAGTATGGCTCGACCCGTGAGATAGTTCAAGCGGAGATCAAAACTCGGCTGACTTTACGTCAGTCGGATATCTTACTCTATGGCTGTCTCAGCGTAAATGAAGGAATTTTTTACGTATACCTTTCTTTATATATGTGTTATCGGCTCCCGGAGGGCTCAATTCATAAGAAGAGTGATTCAGCGTATGTGGCAACCGGCAAATTCCCACGGGGGGAACATTTTTGAGTTGGTTTGGTTTTATGGCATATCAACCATTGTAAATCATTTAATGTCAAATTATATATATATATATATATATATATATGATTTCTTAACTCATTTTGTTGATGAAATTTTTTAATGAGCCTGAGCACATTTTTTTCACGCGGTTAAATGATTTCCCTTATTTCTATCAAATACGAATAATTCCATTTACTATTTATCACTTGTTTGCACACAGTTCAATGTTTTCAAGTGTTTCTATTGATCACCAACAATTCAATTAAACATCAGTTATTTGTTAACACACAAGTAAATGTAAAAACAGCTCTATTTCAAACAATTCAGTTAAGCATAAGTTCACAGTTTAAATGTCAAACAGTTCTATTTGATCCATAGATAAGACCCTATCAGATACTTCAACTCCAGGTCAGAGTGGACCTGGGAGCGATTGCATTGAAGGGGTACTCCCTATTCCCCAAACCTACGGCATTATAACAGGAGCCTCACCATCAGATTGTTTAGTGTCATATCCGATTTTGTGAAATGGAATCTTATTTCTGAAGAAACTGCATATTGCAAAAAAAAAAAAAAGAAAAATTGAGCCCCACCGGAGAGATGAGAGAAAGGAAGGAAAAAGAGCTGGTAAGCTAAAAGATAAACCAATAATTGACAAAATAAGATAAACGGGACGAGGAAAGAAAACTATATGGCTGAAGAATTGGCTATCTGGTTCTCCTTCTATTAGTGACGATATACATGCATCCCATGTCTGTAAATTAAACAAAGAAAAATATTGCCTGATTTTAATTACAGTTATAGATCATAATCTAAACGGGCTTCCATCAACAATACTCACCGATTCGGCTATTAACAAGAGAGCTTGTCAACTGTTCCATTCAATTTCATGCGCTCTCGTTGCTCGATAACCAACAAAATGAGCTGATTTATTTACTGAGTGGCTTCCTCATAGTTACCATCACGACAGCAGAACTCTCCCAGGAAAAAAACCACCCTGTCAGCGAGATTTAGAATACGCTGGCTGTATCCTTTGTAAAAGGGTTTGACTCTTTCTCTGCAAAAAAGGGGTGTCCAGGGCATGACACTAAATTATGTGGGGTAGAATAGTTACTTTAAACTACAATTGTTTATAAAAGATAACTAGTTACTTGAAATAATATAATTTTCTTATGAGCCGCTCTTTCGACGAAGCTTATAATACACCGACTGCATCGTCTACCGCGGGTTAAGAACCTGCTCCTAAACGAATGCTCCAAGTATGATACTAAAGAGTATCTGGTGGTGAGGCTCCAGTTCTGGAAACCAGGGCAATTTGGAGAACCCCTTCATTTGCCATGACTCTTTGGTCGGCTCTGATCCGGAATGATAGTACCAGTTAGGGTCTCATGTTTGGGCCATAAATCTGTTTGAAATTATTATTATTACATAAAAATACGGAAAACCATATAAGTGCGCAAAAATGATTATTTTTGAGTAAAACTAAATATTACATAAGAACACGGGAAAATGCAAATTATTAGTTTTAAGGTATAATTGTTTACAAAGGAAGACTATTATTAGTTACTTGAAACCATATGACTATGTGCAAACAAATAGAAATTGTCAAAAAGAAATAATTAGATGGAATAGCAGAATTGCGCATGAATTATGAGTATTAATTTTACATGGGGTCTGAATTCAGTATTTTTAAGAAATTCTTGTGAGTAGAGTGTTTGTCAATGGTCCGGGAGTAGAGTGTTTGTCAATGGTCCCAGGTCGCGTCATACCAAAGACTTTAATAATGGTACTTGATAGTTCCTTGCTTAACAGTCAGTAATATAAGGTACGTATCGAGGGTAAAGTGGAGCAATCCAGGGAAAGGAGTAGCGTCCTCCCCTACACCTCGGTGTAGTAGCTATTGAAAAGGGAGCATTCTGGTCGCCCTCGACTACAGTCGACAACTATATGGTTTCAAGTAACTTACTTCTTAATAACAATCATTTATAAACAATTGTATATCTTCAATTAACTATTACTATCTAACACTAATAATTTACAAGACCACTTAATAATTATTCATTTATAATATAAGTAATTCCTATTTAATTATAAGGCTTCATATATACATATCTAATACTTATAATTTGCAAGCAATTAAATTTGCTTCATACTCGTTTTAAACCGGAAAACATATAGTTACAGTATCAATAGTTTAAAAACCAATATTTTAATGTAGTTCAAAATAATTTAGAATGACTCAGATCTCATTGACTCATAGTTTAGTTTGTGTAGGTTTATTTGTTTAACGGCATATCAATTTCTTGTAGGTCATTTAATGCTAAAATTTGATTCCTTTTTTAAATGTTTGATTATAAACATAAATATTATATCTTAAATCGCAGATCTTATTTGATTATGATAATCATTTGTTTGCCCAAATTTATACGGTGTCAATTATTATTATTTAATATTAATAATTTACAAGCAGTATTTGTTTTTCAAGTAACCAATAATACCCATATGTAAACAACTATAGCTTCAAGTGACTATACTTAACTCAATTTACACTCGTTTATATGATATCAAATATTCCGATCTAATAAGAATAACAAACAGATCTATTTGACCCATATAAAGTTGCCGAACAGGTTCCAACACTCCAGGCCAGAGTAGACCTGTAGGTAATGGCTAGAACTCCAGAACTGGAGCCTCACCACCTAATGTAGTTTAATTTCCTACCCAAGTCACTCACCCCATTATGTGTGTCTTACCCCTTTGCAGAGAATGCAGTCAGTGTATTCAAAGGCGACCTTTATATTGAATCCTAACAGGTTCCACCACTCCAGGTCAGAGTAAACCTGGAGTAATGATAACAAAGGGCCGACTTTACACTCAAGAACTGGAGCCTCACTACCAGATGCAGTTTAGCATAATACTCAGGACACAAGGGCGACGAGTTCATGTGACGATTATGCAGGTGTTTCTTTTTCCAACACGAAACACGAATACTGATCGTGATTGTCTTTCATTCTTATTGTTTGAAGACAGTCGGCGGGTAATTTGAAGAAATATTCATGCAAAGTGAAGCACTAATTAACTTTTAATCAGCTGAAACTCTTCACAAGTAACATCCAAAAAATTGGTTGAGTTTATTTGTTTAACGTCACAAAAACCTTATGGGTTATTTGATGCCGACATTTGATTCATTTCCTAATATTTTATTGTAATCTTAATTATATTTTCAATCTACCATTGCAATTTTTCTGCTGCAGGATCTTATCAATCTGCAAAGGATGCAGTCGACATATTCCAAGTTGACATGACACAATATTATCATAAATATTGTATTGAAGTCAAACATAGACGTTCCTCACTCCTTAATCAGTTAACTATGAATAATCTCCACCTTAACTGGACCACAGTTAGGTTATATTGAATAAAGCTTAACTAAAGTAGTTACCTCGATCGTCTTTGATTACAGTAATAAATAAATGAGAGGCATTACTTTTAGAGCGACCCTCATGTAATCATTAGGGTTTCTTAAATTTTCTTCTAGCTTGTTGACGACGTGACATAATAGAAAGAAGGTAAATTAATGATGCTCTTATTTAAAAAATAAAAGTAACTATTCTTAATACAAGTAATTTGCACACAGTTAATTGGTATCAAGTATTTCCATCTTAAACGGATGATTTTTAGACGTATCGACTTGACTCATACATACAGTTGGGGGGCTAGGGAGTAATGACAATAAAAGGGTGAGTCTATACGCCCTCAGTGCTTCAGAACTGGAGCCTCACGATACCATGCAGTTTAGTCTATAAGGTACAGCAGCTGATTTCACCAACAAATCCACCGTCTTGCTAGTCTCACTCAAAAATCCCCACTGCCCTCCGTTCATGTTGCTTGCTTTTTACTGAGCTACTTTCTCACGAATGCAAATCACCGTTCTTAAATGGGCTTGTTCCATACACGTGAAGTGACGGAAATGCAAATGGTCTCCGTGACAAAACAAATCAAACATCGAAGACACTTAGCATTGGGTAAGTTTGGCTTCCCTCGGTCCCACTTCACGACAGTCTTATACCCAGGATATCCTTTTTCTAGAAGAAGGGCTGTTACCCCCTGCCAGAGGATGTTGTTATTTATGCAGTTGTTGCTTAAGATTTTTTTCAAACGAATAAATTTTAACAGATTCATTTTATCCTTCGATGGGACACTAATAGGTGGTAACTCTCCGGGTCAGAGTTGACGGGAGTTATGACAGAGCCCCAAAATCGGAGCCTCACTACAGGATACTGCTTGGTGCCACACCCAGGATAGATTGAATGCAAGCGAAAGAGGGGAGAGAGATATGAACAAGGGATGAGAGAGAGAGAGAGAGAGAGAGAGAGAGAGAAGAGATATGAAGAAGTGATAAGAGAGAGGGGGAGAAATATGAACAATGGAAAGGGTAGAGAGATGAGAATAAGAGAGAGAGAGAGAGAGAGAGAGAGAGAGGGAGAGATATGAACAAGTGATAAACGTGAGAAGGGATAGATATACGAACAAGTGATGAGAGAGAGTGTGTGAGAGAGAGAGAGAGAGAGAGAGAGAAGAGATAAGAACAAGTTATAAGAGAGAGGGTAGAAAAAATAGGATTATTTCTTAATTATTTAGTTTTTTAATAATTCCCAAATAGACTTGACCTTAGGTTATCGTCAGGAGAATAATTTTTGTGATGAAAATTTTTAAACAGTTTATATATATATATATATATATATATATATATATATAGTCTTTTAGGCTAGAGTAGGTTTAAAATACACTAACTGCATCCCTGAAAGGGGAAAAACCTCCCTTCCAAATCGGTGTCCTGAGTATGACTAAACTGAATCTGGTGTTAAGGCTCCACTCCTGGGAGTATGGAGTCACTCCTTTGTTGTCACCATTCCTAGGTCCACTCTGATTAGGGGTGGTAGTACCTGTTGTGATCCCATCTATGCATCAAATAAATTCGTTTGAAAATTATTAATGATTGATCAGAATATTTGAAAATCCATACTTATGTATAAACTATTAGTATTTGATAGGAATACGAAGAAAAACATCAAAGTTCCTTTTTAAATTGGCTTCTAAAATGTTAAACCACAAAATTACCCGCTCTATAGTTAAATAGAAATTTAAGTGCAGAAACTGAAAATGCAATTTTTTCTCATCGTTTGCTTTAATCGAAAAACTCATTCCTGCTCCCCGTCTATCAAATCCTCTCAGACTTCCGTTGAAAGGGTGATAGTGGGTGGCGGAAAGACATTTACTCAACAAGAGATTAGTGGGCCAATTCGGTATGATAAAAAGCAAAAATATTAAGATGGGGTAAAACTAGTCGCAAAATCAAAACATTTCACTGTTTAACGTGAAAAAAATCATAAAGAAATCTTCCAATATTTCTTCTCTTGATAATCAATATGAATATATTTCTTTTTCTTTTCTTTTTTTTAGTTTTCTTTGTCTCATTTTGATTATTTTTATTTGTTCATGTGAGTAGGGGCGTACTGTTAACAACCTAAATATCTTGCCAAGACATTTTTTGCTTTTTTTTTTATTAATTTCAAATTGTTTTTTTCTCCTGGCACGATAGTTGATATTGATTATTGACATTTCTATACAGACATGCAAAATGTCGATCTGACGAAGTTGTTATCCAGCCATTACTAAAAAGTGTGATATCTGATCTCTTTCTCGTTCTTTTTTTGAATTTTAATTCACTGCAACTCACTTGTCCAACTAGAGCTCCTTCAAAATTATTTAAAAATAACAAACAGGGCGAACACTCAAAAAATCTCGAACTGTTTGAAAGGAAACTCGCCCTCTAGGTTTTTGTCTAAAAGATAACTATAGCTTTCTTGGGAGGGGATAGTGTAAGGCTGTCCTCAAGGATAATACGAGTTACGCAACAAATACGTTTGATGATGTATATCTGCTGGCATAATTTCCACCATTTTTGCTATTTATCGATAATTGAGCGGAAGACTGGATTCATGCCTTTCCGAAGTTATTTTAATGGGCTTTACTCCTGGTTTTGCATTCAGAGTTTTCTTTCCTTTTGGCTGGTTTCCAATTGAGGCTAAAAAACACGAAGTTATAAATACTCAGACCTTATAGTAAAGAAAGGACTTCTAAATAGAAAATCTCTGATCCAATATAATGACGCGCATGCGCAGAACTATTTTAATGAAGTTTGTCCCCCCCCCGCTAAAAAAGTTCAAATATCCGCAAATAAAGCTGGATGAATCACATCTTTCTTTTCTTTTCTTTTATTTTATCATAATATAAATAAATAACTTATCACATACAAGTAGAGGATGGTACCTACTTCTACTAACACAACTAGTTGCACTACTACTACTAAAGATGTGAAAGATGATCGATTTATCTGTTTTGATCAATATAAAAAATATATCAGTATCAATCAATTAAAGACGTATTCTTTTTCTCCCCGAAAGTTGCTTGTACTACCTTCTTTTTCGAATAAGATGAAAACGAATGATGAATATTTCACGGTTTTCGTATAAAGTAATCCTTATGTTTTGGGGCTTAGGAATTGAACAAAATCAATTCGTATCTTCGTTCTGCTGGTGATTCACCTAATCTCAAAAAATAATAAATTCTAAAATCTAGTCATCTGGAACGGAGAAACGACGAATTGATGTCCACGTTTGTGTGACAAACTCCACAGCAAACAAGGGAAAACATATACCGATTATTGGGAGATTAAGATTAATTTGTTGATGTATTTTACTCGATAAATTTCCCAAAATATGGATAAATTTAAACCTTTTTTCTATACTCGTGTAGTGAACGACTTAAAGACCAACTTTTCAGCTTAAAAACAAGGAGTCCTTCATTACATTCATTTTGTGAAACGTTGAAACTTGCTTTCCTGTATTTTCGATCGATGTCTTTTACCTATGTCTTCGCATAAGCAATACTCAAACAAAAGTTATCAGTTAATATAATAATTTTTTTACTATTCATATCACCTGTGCATATAATATGTACAAATATTATAAATAGTAAACAAAGATATGCAAAAACTTTATTAACTAAAATTTACTCCAAGGTCTAGACAACAGTATTTATCTATAGTATTACATTTACTTTGATTGAATTACAGTAATTTTGTTGCCCAGTCGCCTGGTGGGAGGGAGCTGTAGAATACACCGACTGCACCTCTACAGAGGGGTAGACTCCCCCCAATGAGTGTTCTGGATATGACACTAAACAATCTGATAATGAGGTTCCTGTGATGCTGGAGCTTTGGGGAATGCGGAGCACCCCTTCATTACCATTCCTCCCAAGTCAACTCTGGCCCGCAATGGTAGCACCTGATCGGGCCCTATCTATGAGTTAAACAGAGCTAACTATATACTTATGCTAAACTGAATTTTTTTAATTAGACCTGTCTGACTAAACTGAATTGCTTGAAATAGAAATCTTTTTGACAATTAAACCGTACTTAAACTGCGTGCTTATGCTAAACTGAATTATTTGAAATGGAACTGTTTTTTGACATTGAAACTGTACTTACACTAAATTGAATTGTTTAATATAGAACTGGTTTGACATTTAACTGTGTGTAAACAAAATCTGTACTCATACTAAACTGAATTAGCTGAATTAGAACTGCTCGACTAAACTGAATAGCTTGAAATAGAAATGTTTTTCACAATTAAACTGTACTTATATTTAAAATACGTACTTATGCTAATCGGAATTGTTTGAAATAGAACTATTTTCATAAAAATGGATTTGGCGTTAAATAACCCTCAAAGGTTGATATCCCATAAACCCAAACAACCAACCAACCTACAGTCATTTTGAAAGCATAAATGTTTGAATGTTTTCTTTTAATGTCTTTAGATAGTGAATTTGTCCATTACTCGAGTATCTGTTAGAAAAATATCCAGGCCCTGTTTCGCAGATGAAGATCATGTTTGAATGTCCAACGCTTCAATTAAAGATTTAAACCATTTGATTACTGACACAGGAGATTATTTTATTGTTGTGAAGATCTAAATAGAACCAACCACTCTTTTTGGATAAGTTGACTGCAGCAGAATGGTGCACCATAGTGCCACAGATCCTCCGAGCAACACTCCTTAAGTATTCAATTCTGTGTTTTTCCTTCTCCTAAAAACGGTTGCCTTATGACAGTTAAAGAATTGTTTCCTACTATGGACCCATAAGTGGAGTGAGAAGAGAAGGGTTCATACTTTTTACAAGGGCATTAACGTGAAATCAAAAACAAGATTGAACTCAGCTCTTCATGTCCATTTCCCAAACGTTAACTGTTAGGCTACAACTGTAAGAAATGTTCTCGTATACTTCATAAATGTCTGTCCGTCTATACAACTAAGGCTCTACCACTTTTGACTCGTTTTCAATCAATCTTTTGAAATTATTAGATTTATACATAATAAGAATTAAAACTATACTTCAGGATCCAACTCATAAAGATTTTTTGGTAGATTCTACCTCTCATCTTCTAAATCTTACTATCCACTCATTCAGCGTCTCCCCATTCTCTTGTTCATCATTACAAGGAGCAGTCTCCTTTTCTATTTGTTCTTAGATCTTCTCTGTAACGGACAGGTGTCTCGCTAAGAAGGAATCCATTTCATCTCAACGGATGTCCAGATCTAAAAGATACTTAGAAATCTAAACAAAAAAGAAAAAAAATAATACTATCCCTCCAAATTTGAAAAAATATTAAATGTTCTCGATGACCACTAAAATAATTGAATATTCAATCAATTATTGTAGTGGTCATCGAGAAGATTCGAAATCTCCGAACGGACCCGAAACCATCTTCGGTGCGCCATGATTGGCGTAAAAAAGCCAGTAAATAAACAATAAACGACAAAAACTAGGGAAACTGCCTTTAAATGCAAATAATCATCCTAAACTTTAATTGAAATGAATGGATGTCCTACTCTCGTTAAAACTAAAACAGACTGCATCAAGTTAAATCACTAATAAGCTGATATTTAATCAAACTCCCACGGTGTTTGACTGTGACAAAAGGTTGGATTGATATGAGGTGACCCACAGGAAGCATGTCTTCCAAAGAGCGGGGACCAAAATTTCTCATGTTCTGGCCACATTCCCTTTCAGGCGCCGGACAATAAACCCAGTCCTAATCCCTTTTGGACGAGGGAGAAGCTGCTACCTGAGGAGAATTAACGTTACCACACAAACCACCCGCTATGTGCAATGCTCTAACCAATAGCGTTCACCCCTGTCGAAATCTAAAAAAACTGATTTTAATAAATAAATCTATTGTATTATTCATCTGTAATTTTATTGCTTTATTTTATATAAGCAATAATTTTTGTATAACTTTTATTGGGAAGCCAAAAAGTCATTTCAATCTTAAGTCCGAATGAAGGAGTATAAATTTGAAAAATATGTTAATGTTTAAACTTTTTTCATTGTCTTAGAAAAATGTGCAGCCAACAGAGACGCGTGTGCCAATAAACAGACACAAAACGGGAAATTAAAACCCAAATTGTTTTGTGACGACTATGATAGCAAATTATAAACATTCAATTATACATACACATCAACTTGTACCCAGTTAGTTAGGATTAGAATACGCTGACAGTATCGTCTGAAGTAGGGGCGACTCCACCCCAAAAATAGGGGTACTCTGGGTATGACACAAAACTTAATCTGAGGGTGAAGCTCCAGTTTTGTAGAGTTTAGAGTACCTTTTATTAATGTTACTTCTTGGTCCACTCTGACCCGGAGTGGTAGTACCTATTTTGGTTCTATCTATGGGTCAAATAGATCATTTAAAATTATTTGGATAGGACAGGATCATGTACCTCTCCCCAAAATCTTCTACACAAAAAAATGTTAATATGAAGGTACAATAAGCTTGATTCCATAATATCTAGACATAAAGAGCTCTGGTTTATTTAAAAATGTTACCTACAAACAATTCACTAAAAAATCATGTATTGTATAAACAGAATTTGGCATTAAATAACCCACAAGGTTTAATATGCCATCAAACACAATGGAAATATCTACGCATAAAATTAACCTGGTCAAGTTGACATTCCGTTAACTCAATTACAAATATATCCTTATGGTCTTCATATTCATATAGCATCATTTAGATTCTTTTAGACGTGGTGTTTGTATAAAAAAGTGCGAAATAATTTTTTAATTTGAATGAGAATTGAAATTTTATTTTGAAACAAAATGTGGCAGCGAAGTACGTTTAATAATGACCATTTTACAATCCTCGGGTAATAAAAAAACAGCAAATTATTTTAATGAGTCCATCCTCTTGTCGGTCATTTAGTGCACTATTTCATATAACATTCTAAAACTGATGAATACTGAACTCATTATTTCTGCTGTGTTGTAATGGTTTAGCTATTAAACCATTGTTGGTGAGTTAGATTCTTACTGGGTGCCCCGCATTGCTGTTTTTATGCCACGCCAAGATAAGCCTAGTAATTTATATTTGGGTACTTTTTATGATGTAATAATTTGATTACAAATTCATTGTTAGAGGGTTTTATTCTCTCTATGCTCCATATTTCTGGCCTTATACCAAACTAAACTCACACCCGGCCTGCGAAAACTAGAATACGTCAATTGTATTCCTTGCAGAGTGATAAGACCTCCAAGAGAATCCAGGCTATGACACTAAACTATATATTTGAGGCTTTGGGGGCCATTACACCCAGGTCTACTCTGACCCGAAGTGCAAGTACCTGTTAAGTTGAGATAGATCTGTTTTGAAAATTATTTGTGTCAGAAAGAAATCCTTGAAACCATATAACTCCTAAAGAAAAACGACCCCAAAATAAAGAAAACACACTTAGGCAGTAAAAACAACGAACCGAAATCTACTGATTGATTGATTAATCGATTTGAACGGCATGTCAACCCGTCTCGAGTTATTTTATGTCGAGAAAAATTATGTCAAGGGAATTGTGTTCCTATCGAATAAGAATAATTTTCAGATAGTGCTATCTGACCCAAACATAGGACCCTAACTGGTACTACCACACAAGTAAGAGAGGATATGAGAGTAATGATAATGAAGGAATACTCAACACTCCTCAGATCTCCGGAACAGCAGCCTCTCCACCAGATACAGTTTAGTGTCGTACCCAGAAGGTCTTACCCTTGTACAATAAACATATTCTAAGCGCCACTAACAGGGTGACTAAATCTACCGAGGTGGCCTTATGTCTGTTATATCGCTATTATTAATTCTAACAAGTTATATACTTTTGTCATATCTATGATGATAAGAAAATCGAGAATAATCTGATGAGATTCGATAAGTTTATCTCATCTATGCTCAAGCTGTGTCAGTACTACTGAATAGCTGCACCACTTTGACCATACTGATATCTGATCTTTCTTAGAAGATAAAACAGAATTATTCCAAGCTGTCTGTAATATTGTATGGCAGCACCACTTGGACTCTGACGAAGCGCTTGGAGAAAAGGTTAGATGTAAACTACACAGGGACGTTGCATGCTGTTTGGAACAAATGCTGGAAGTAATATTCGACAAAACAGTGGCTGTACGGGCACTTGACTCCCATCACACAAACCATTTGAGTAAGACAGACAAGGTATGTTGGGAGCACTAACCCTGTTGACTAACCCTGCTGGAGATATAAAAACGCATTCATAAGCGACATTATCTCACTCAAGGATACACCAATGTTAGCTGATCATAAAAAAAAGCAAAAAAATTACATTTACCAATTCTATGGGTACAGTAGATGCTGAATATAGGATCTACCAAGAGTGATGGCTGAGTGGTATAGATGGCGAGAAATAGTCTCAGGAATCCTTACGGTTGGTATGTCTCGATGATAATTAATTAATACATATTTAAAAAAATAACGGCTATCAATCCTTCCCTCACAAATTTTTATCTAAGCACACAATGCCACTTAATGGGTTGATCCCACTATACATTAGATTCAATCTTCAACAAGGCTGTGGTGACAGTTCGAGAGAGAACTGCATCAATCTAGTTTATAAATCCTTTTTATCGACCAAACGCCATCTAGTGTTGAATCGGTGAAGTTTAACAGTCGATGAATAGGGATTCACGATGTACCCGGTTGATGTCGCTTCTTATTACCCTGACCATGTATCAGTACATCGGATTGCTATTGCCTGCAATTATTAATATTTCCGAATATCCTGCGGCGCCTCTGTGAGCCACGACACACACATTGGGAATCACTGCTTCATGAATATTTATCATATATCATTATACTCGATATTTGAGTAAATCGTCCCTGAAAACAGCATAAAATGTTTGATTAATCAATAGACAGGACTATTATGGAAACCCGAACTTGATAAAAATACCAACTTCAGAAAATACTTTTACTAATATTACTAGAATAAAAGCATCTAGACTTACGGTTAAGTAACACTGAAAGCACTGGTTCTTGCAAGGTAACCAAAGTTAAGCAGTGATGAGCCTGTTCAATGATTAAATTGGGGACCACTTAAGCAACAGCAGGTACTGAAAGTAACCCGTGGTCTCCGTGTTATATCTAAACATCGCTTGGTTAGTAACACAAATATGGGAACCTGTACTTGATAATAATACAAATTTTAAAGATTTGTTACTAATGCATATAATACTGATAAAAACTACAATGAGGACTTCACCAAGACTTACTGTTTAGTTACAATGAATGTATTGGTTTTCTCGAAACCACTGAAATAAAGCAGCGATGAGCATTGTCAATACCTAGAAGGGTGGCCACTAGGTAACTGTTGGTATTGTAAGCAGCCTTAGACGAAGGAAACATCACGTCAAGACCACAAATAAAGGATTATTTTTAGGTGACATTTGTTCTTCTGCCAGATTGTTAAGTACTCGTTGTTCTTCAGCCGGATCGTTGAGTACTCATTGTTCTACTGCCGGATCGTTGAGTACTCATTGTTCTTCTGCCGGATTGTTAAGTACTCGGTGTTCTACTGGATCGTTGAGTACTCGTTGCTCAGGTAGTCAGAGCAATTTGGCCATCACTAGGATTCCATGTGGTAAAAAGTGGGTGAATTCGATCTGCCTGTCTTTTCATTACGTCAGAAAAGTTAGATAGAAAGCAACTAAAAAGATTTTCAAAAATAAGAAAAAAGAAATTTATGGCAATAAAATGTCATTAGCAATTAAAAATATTTCATCAATTCGTCGTGGGTAACGGAA
Organism: Sepioteuthis lessoniana; assembly: GCA_963585895.1. Classification (NCBI taxonomy): domain Eukaryota; kingdom Metazoa; phylum Mollusca; class Cephalopoda; order Myopsida; family Loliginidae; genus Sepioteuthis; species Sepioteuthis lessoniana. The sequence goes on along the minus strand of OY757940.1, from coordinate 19,608,999 downwards.
TCGGCGATCCGAGTCTAAATCCTGGATGTGGCTGTTTGGTTTTCATCTAGCACTTATGTTCTTAGGAAAGTCATGAATCTACCTTCCCTGTTATTGATAAGTAGTAGGGCTGACTGGTTTCTTTCTCATGGGTAAGACAAGAAGACTAAATGAAGGAAAACTTAGAATCCAAACCAACTGTGCTCCACTTTAAAATAGACGATGAGTCCCATCCTGCTAATGACGAAGGGTTGGGTGAATACATACTTTAATCAAATATCAATAAAGACAATAGTGTTGTTACTGACATTACAAGATTAATAAAAATAATGGAGTCAATGTCACGAATGATTTTCGACGAGAGTCGTTGACTCCTTGTAGCTTGGAACATGTAGATTTGAGTTAATCGCTCACCAATATGTTTATCATTCATTTTCAATCTGCATTGTTAACTGACTGTCAAAAGTTAACAATCATAATAAAGTTGCAATATAAACAACTAAATAATAATAATAATAATAATGATAATAATACACGAAAACATACGAATGACTGAATGAAAAATGCACAAAGACATACAAACAACCGGGTGAAGAATGCACGAAGTCATACTAACAACCGGATGAAAAGGAAGCAAAACAATTTTGAAGCAAAATATGGGAACAGAAATAACATAACAGAAAAGTCGAATAGATAAACAATATTAAAAAAGAGTTACAAGGGCTCAAAGAAGGACCAAAGACCAAAATACACATCGATTCATTCTGAGCAACAGTCAAAAAAGTACCAGATTGAGAAACACCAAGCCATGATGGGTACATGAATACTGGCTTTAAAAATTCACTTTTATCCACGACAAACCGTCTATTGGAATGGATAGAATCTTTGAAATAACAGATATATCCGAATTGGTGACTAAAGTAAAGACTACTCTGATCCTAAAAGACCCCCCCCAAAAAAAAGAACCACTCCCAACAACAATAGACTGATGATATGGAAAATACTAACGGTACAATTTAGGGGGAAGATTTACTATTCGCTAATAAGAAAAGAAAGGATGTCAAAAAGAAACAAGAAGTGATCTACGACACATAATTCAACTTCCTCAAGGACAACAAAAGGAAACGAAAAAATGTAGCTATATCGTGGATTGACAACAAAAAGGCATACAATATGATCCCGCAAAACTGGATAACAGACTTTCTCAAAATGTACATGATAGCTAACAAAGTTATAAAGTTTATCGAGAATACCATGAAAAACTAGAAAGTGGAATCGACATCAGGAGGAAAAAGGTAAAAATCCAGAGAGGTATATTCCAGGGAGATACGCTATCACAATTACAATTCGTAATAGTGACGATGTCACTTATTCGAATACTTAGGACATACACAGACGGATACAAACTTACTAAATCGCAAGGAAAAATTTACCACTAAATGTACATGGGCAACATCTAATTTTTTTTTACCAAGAATGACAAAGAATTAAAAGCCCTAATACAGGCAGTGGGAATATACAGTGGGGGTAGAGGGATAGAAAAATGTGCCATGCTAATAACGAGAATTGGAAAACGACAATTGATGGAAGGAATAGAACTACTAAATCAAGAAAAAAATCGAAACGCTTGGAGAAAAGGAATCTAAACAAGTAGTTGAGAATATTGGAAACAGACTCCATCAAACAAGCAGAAATGAAAGAAAAAAATTTAAAAGTGTATCTCAGGAGAACGAGAAATCTACATGAAACCAAAGTATATTACAGAAATCTCATCAAAGAAGTACACATCTTGGTTGACCGCCTTGTAAGATACTCGGAACCATTATTGAAGTGGAAGAGGAAAGAACTTTAACATGTGAACCAGGGAGCAAGAAAACTCATGATGATGCATAAGGTTTTTTATCCGAGAGATGATATAGACAGACTATATGTGTCATGAAAAAAAAGGAAGAAAAGGACTTGCCAGCATTGAAGAGAGCGTCGATAATACATCGATAAGACGACTCGAAGACTAAATATAAAAAGCAGGGCACCTCTGGTGGTTTAATGTTTAGCAAGCTAGTTTAGCAAACCTACACGAGTGAGTTCGAGTCTCATTGGGTGCCCCATTCATTCTGCCTTGTGCCAAATCGAAGCAAAGAGTTTCGTAAATTACTACTAAATATAAAAAGCGAAGAATGACTAATTTCAGCGACCAAAAACAACACAAACAACACAATGATCAACAGAACAACAATAATTAGAAAACAAAAATGGGAAGAAAAAGAGTTTTATGGACAAGTGAAAAATAAGTGAAATCTCACACGAGAATACGTAGACATCGCTAAAAAATAGAAACCTTAAAAGAGAAAGTGAATCTCTTAAATAGCAGAACAAAACAATAACATAAGAACCAATTATGTAAAAGCAAAAATATATAAGACTCAACAAAATAGTTAATGTAGTTTATGTGGTTATAGAGACAAAACGATAAATAATATAATAAGCGAATGCCGCAAATTAGCGCAAAATGAATATAAGACAAGACACAGCTGGGTGGAAAAGGTGGTTGGTTAGTTGTTTTGTTTTACAGCGTATAAACTCTTTTCGGGTTATTTAACGTCGAATTAAATTTCAAACAATTCTGTTTAGTATAAAATAGTTTTTGTTTACAAACAGTTAAATATCTAAACAGTTCTATTTCAAACAAATCGGTTTAGCATATATACAGTTTAGTTTAGTTCTATTTGACCCATAGATAGGACCCTTCCAGGTGCTACCACTCTGGGCTTGAGTGGACCTGGGAGCGATGGCAATGAAGGGGTACTCTGCATCACCCAAAGCTCCAGCATTACTGGAACGTTACTTATCCAGGACACTCGTTGATGGGGTATTACCACTCTGCAGAGAAGCAGTCAGATACTTCTACAGCCCCACCCGACTGGGTAATGGGGAAGGTGATTCACTGGGAAATGTGAAAGTAGTTTAAATTTGACCATACCGACGAGTGGTATATGAACAACCCAGGTCGCACAAAGTTCTCTGATATTTTGAGATACAAAGAGATCACCGAATCTCAGTTTGACGACAAGATCTAGTGATAGTAAAAAAAAGAAAAAACCTGTTGAATTTGTCGTCCCGGACCACATAGTAAAATTAAAAGAAAGGGAAAAGAGAGACCTTGACCTTGCTTGAGAACTAAAAAAACTATGGAACTTGAAGGTGATAGTTGATACCAGTTGTGACTGGGACGCTTGAAACAATCCCCAAAGGATTGGAAAAGATAAGAAGACAATGAAATAAGGGGAAAAGTAGAGACTATCAAAACTACAGCATTAAGATCGGCCAGTATATTGATAAGAGACTTGAGGAGACTTGCTGTCACTCAATATCTCGTTGAAAACTATCGTTGGTGTGAAAAACTTTTAAAGGAGTAAAATAATAATAACACTCAAATAGAGTCCAAGAGTAGAAATATAAGAATGAAAACCCTGGTAAGCAAGGGCTTCAAACTTTCTGAATTTGTTATTATCGTTGATATGCTGAAATTTTCGTCTGTTTATAAATATTATCTAAAAATCTATGCTGTACTATCGAAGTATAATTTAGTGTTTTCCTGTTTTCAAAAAAGAATTGAAATTTTGATAATTATTTAAAGAACCTGAAAAAAGAACAGTAAAGAATTTTTAGTTTTAGCACTTCTTCTCTTCCAAGTTACGTGACTGGAACTTTTAAACAAAAAGCCGTCAACGAAAGTGAGTGATAGTAATAATTAAGAAAGGGGTTAGTAATATAACACCGAAATCGTGAGAAAAGATCGGACATTGTGGAATACCCCTAAATCGCCCGTGCTTAAACAAATAAACATTAGTATCAGTCATTGGAAAATCCAAAACCGGAATTTGTGTGTGTGTGTGTGTGTGGCCAATTTAAGTGTCCTCTCCTTTGTAAGAGAAGCCGGTTACATCTGTGACAGGAGGATAGATAATAATCAAACACTGTCTGGTATAGCTGCAGTATACTACCCATGAAAAATGATAAATCCAAATCCAAATCCAAATCAAGATGACTCAGATGACAAATCTGAGTGTCATGATCGGCAGGTGGTCCTTTAATAGCCAACATGGGGAGTCCGATGGTATCCTGCGAATGTTGGCTGTTATTATTTTAGGTACACAAAGACCAGAGCATCAATTCATCTGAGGAACATCAAAAGAAAAAAATGGACCAGAGAAGACAAAATGACATCCACTGTTATTTTAAAAGCAACCCAATGCAAAGAGGACATAGGAAAAGGATGATGGAGATATGGACAGAATCTGCTAGATTTAATGCTATTCAAGACTTGCTGACCAAGCGAGATTGATTTTAAAGAAATATTGGTTTTCTAACCTTGAGATACTAGAAATACATGGAAAGGTAAATAGTGAAGAATGTATTCAAAGAGAGCCCTTTAAATGAATTGAGACACTTAACATTGAAAACTAAACAATCACAGATGCCAGCATCATAATATCAAACACAGCACCAGATGACAGAGAAAATGTAGAATTGATAGAGAAAATCATGAGTGAACAGAAGGCTACCATTCTTTAGGAATCAAGAGAGGAAAAACGTCAAGTTAAAACCAGAAAAAGTAAATTATTGAAACGGACAACATTACCGAACTGAAAGGATTCATCAATGCTGGAGCCAAAACAGACGGTGATTAAATGAATATCCTCCATCATCGCTTAAAAAAAATCCGAACAGAAATACGAAACCAGTATTAAAAATGGGGATAAGAGAACAAATAAAGAAACATAGGCAACAAGTGAAACTGCAAAGCAAGATAAAAGGCACAGGGATCCAAGGAAATGAAAAGATCCCGAGTAGACAACTGCTGGTTAGTCTAAGAACAACTAGAAAAATAAATCAAAAGATATTGGTGAAAGAAGTGAAATTCAAAAGATGCTGGGATAAGGTCAAGCAATACAATCAAAACAGGACTTTCCAAAATAACGAAAGAAAATTGGAGATAACACAAAAACAAAACAAAAATCGGATGTAAAAGAGACAAAACCATTTGGGAGTGAAATATGGAAACGAAAAGAACATAGCGGAAATATTTGTTGTATAGCCATAATCATAATCAATCACAACAGTTTATATACAAATACAAATACAGGCAAATACAAATACAGGCGAAAACAGGCAGGCTCTGTCGTTTCAGATACGAACGGTTTTATTAACTCCTGACTTCGACACGAGGAGAGAGACACAATTCTTACTATGCTGACCATATTATGTGACCCCAAGGCGCGGCGCATCTTGTGATGTCTAAGATCTCTGTCGGTAGAGATCCGAAAAACCCAACTACATCTTCAACGGTAGAAACTCAACTCTATGCCTCAATGGCCTTTAACTCAACCCTCTGCCTCCATGGTCCAATCTCAACTTCAACTGACTCTTTTTCAAAATCCTCAAATTCTCAGCTCTATCTTTTCCGGGTATGACGTCATCCACACTCCATTCCTCGTTTCCTGTCTGGGGGTTTATTATGACAATGGTGATTGTCATATCCTTTGCGCGCGAGCATAAAACTGTACCCAATGATTATGCACCTGAACTCTTAACCCGAATAGTTCAAAGCCCAACCAAACTGAATGATAAAATATAATTAACAAAAAATGAATAATATAAAAAATTATTCATTAATTATATAACATATTGAATGGATAAATAGAATTAAAAAAAGAATAAGAGAAACTCTAAGAAGGCCTCGAGGCAAACATACACATGGACTCGCTAAAATTAATACTCAAGAAAATATCAAATCGGAAAACGCCTGGCCATGATGGAATACATGGGCTCTAGTCTAAAAAAATTACTTCCATTCACTACAGTCCTGCAAGTGAATAAATGCTTGCAAGAAGCAGGCGGACCCGAATGAATGAAGAATTTAAAAAAAAACTATACTGATACAGAAAATCTCCAAAAAGAAACCATCTCCACAAAGTATAAACCAATAATGTGTTTATGATGTGGAAAATCCTAACCAAACAGATAAAAGAAGAAATATTTTAGTCGCAGGGGAAGTTTTCCAGAAGAACAAATCGGATGTCACCGAGGAACAAGAGGAACAAATGATAAATAGCCATGACATGGATTGACTGCAGAAAGTCTAATGATATGGTACCGCTAACTTGGATTATAGAGAGTCTTAAAATATACAAAACATCCGACACAAATACCACGGAAATCTGGAGGGTGGAATTGACAACAGGAGGATAAACCCTTGTAGAAGTGAAAATCCGAAGAGACTCGCTTTCTCCATTGCTATATATTATAGCAATAATGCCACTCAACTACGTACATAGGAAATGCACGGTGGGATACAAATTTACTACATCACAAGAAAAGATTTATCACTTTATGTACATGGATGATATAAAGAGGTATTTGCCGAAAATGAAAAAGAACTTGAGACCCTGATACAAACAATAAGAATATACAGCCCGGATAGAGGAATGGAATTTTGCATTGATAGTGTTCATAATGAAAAGTGAGAAAAGAAAAGCAGCGGAAAGAACAGAACTAGAAAATCAGGAAAGCATTAGAATGCTTAGAGAAAAAGAAAATGACAAGTACTTGGGAAGATTGGAAACGGACACCACCAAACAAGCGGAGAGGATGGAAAAATAAAAGTGTACATTAGACGAACAAGGAAGTTTCTCGAAACCAAGCTTAGCAGCAGAAATCTCATCAAAGGAATACACTTCTGGGTAGTCCTTCTTGTGAGATAGTTAGGACCATTCTTACAATGAACAAAGAAGGAACTCAGAAAAACTGGCCAAAACATACGAAAAATAATGATTTACATCCGAGAGACGACATACAAATTTTATGTGTAAGAAAAGAAGGAGGAAGAAGGTTTGCCAGTGTAGATTTCAAAGATGCATCAATACAGTCTCTATGAATATATCTTAAAAAACAAAAAAGCTTGTAACAGCAATAGAAACAATGAGAAAATAGCAAAAATTAGTAATTAAAAATGGGAAGAAAAACAACCGTATGAATACTTCAAGCTACAAACTGGCGAGATTGAACACGGGAAGACATAGTCATTGCTAAGAAAAGGAAACCTCTAGAGAGAAACTAAATCTCTTCAAATAGCATTAGAAAACAATGTCACAAGGACTAATTTTATGAAAGCTAAAATTATACGCATCAGAATAGCAAGAGTAGGTTATGTGGAGACAGAGATGAAACGATTAATCAAGAGAATACAGAGAACTACCTCAAAAGACGTGCAAGACTCGGCACAACAGGATGGGGGAAAGTGAGCCACTGGCAATTAAAATTTGCCCATACTACCAAATGGGATATGCATAAACTAAAATTTGTCTTTAAAATGAGATGCGTGAAATTCTCTGGAACTTTGAGATGTAAACGGATCACCTAGTCCCGGCCAGAATAAAGGATGTAACAAAAAAAAAAAAAAAAAAAAAAAAGAAAAAAGACGTTATCTGGTGGATTTGACCATTCCAACGGACCACAGAGGGAAAATGAAAGAAAGCAAAATATCAAGAAATACTTTGACTTTGCCAAATAAACAAAATGTGGAACATGAAGGTGACGGTGGTACTAATTTTATTTAGTGCACTTGGAATAGCCCACAAAGGCTTACATAAAAGCCTGGAAGAAATGGAAATCAGAGGATGAATTGAGACTCTCTAGACCACAGCATTGCTAGGATCGGCTAGAATACTCAGAATAATCCTGGAGACTTGAAGAAACTTGATGTCACTCAGACTCCAGTGAAGGACCACCAGCTAACAGTGGCATGAAAAACTTGCAAAGAATAAAATGATAAAAAGAACTTGTTATCTAGTAGATTTTGCTGTTCAGACCAAAGACTGAAAATGAAAGAAATCAAAAAGAGCGACAAATACTTGGACCTTGCCAGAGAACTAAAAAAGCTGTGGGAAATGAGGATGACGGTGATACTTATTGTAGTTGAGGCTCTTGGAACGCTCCCCCAATGATTTGAAAAATGTCCATGAGGAATTGGAAAAGAGGAATAATCGAGATCATCTAATCTACATTACGACTAAGATTAACGAGAATATTTCGAAGAGTCCTGGAGACCTTAGCAGAGTTGCTGTCACTTAGACTCTAGTGAAAATCAACAGTTGGAGCTGGCGGGAAAACTCTAAAAAAAAAGCTGTCAATTCCAGATATAATAAAAGTAAATGAATATAGTATTAGTGCTTTCAATTTCCAATTTTCTGGATCAATGAAGGTGAGAATGATTTTAATCTCTGATCAATATATTTTTTTAAATTTCGTCAATCAATAAATGTTTATTTAATTCATTATTTTTTCAGGTGCAATCCTAACTTTCTGACCAACGAGCTTCGAACTTGGTAAACCATGCTGAAATATCGATTACAATGTCCTTTTAGTGTTTCAAACTAAAATCAATATTTCTCAAGATCATCCCCACATCTTAGTCTCCTGTTTACAATACGCAGATTAATATTTTTGTAAACTATAATATCATGCGAGTTTAAACTAACTGCTTAACACTCAGCATTATAAGGTACGGTTCAAGGGTAAAGTGGAGCAATCCAGGGAATGGAGTAGCGCCCTCCCCTACACCTTGGTGTAGAAGCTATCGAAAAGGGAGCCTTCGGGTCACCCTCGACTATGGTCGCTAACTTTACTTAACTTAACTTATACTCCCTTTGATTCAAATAAGTTTAACGTTAAAATTAAATTTTGAATAATATTAAATGCAATTTTTTCTTTTATTAATTTTTTCTTTGATTAGTATTAATATCACAATTCCCTTAGTTATTTACGTTTTATACTTAATGATTATTAAATAATCATTATCAAATATTGATTAGTATCATTTATTAACGATGTCGCCATTAAAGTCTTGCTGCGTTTGATTGTCTCCAAACAGCCCATTTTATTAAAGGATTTATCAAACTTCCGACCACGTCAAATTTTAATGTGGAGAGAAGGTACACACGAATCGAGACGAATATGTAAAAAAATGCTTAGTTCTTGTGGCTTTTCTCATTTTGTGGTGCTTCAGGTGCTAAATGATAAACCTAGCTCTGCCCAGCAGGTATTGCTTAGGGAACAGACTCCGTGAGACCAAACAATTAGCACACAGGGAACCATAAATTCAGCCTGTATTTTTATCATTTAGAATATACGAACTATTGTCTGCATCTCCATTGTTATACTCAGTGTTTCGGTTGATACGTCTTTTGAACTTCTTCAGGTGTTTCTTATCGGACTCGGGAATCCACATAGAATCTCGAGCTGAACCCTGTATCTAATCGACAAGGGCAGACTGTTCCAATTCTGTTAACCATGACAGAGCACAAGTATTTAGTTATTGTACTCATTCTTTGTTATTCTTGAGTGTTGGGATTGAGTGAAACCATCTGCCCTTGTGGAATGAAGTTAAAAACAATTGATAGGGAAGAACAGGAGAATAAAACGTTTTAAAGAAGCAGAGCATCATATGTTGGGCTACACTGACCAGTGAGCAGAACAAGTCTAGAGATGAATACAATTTGGGAACCATTAATCAAAAAGCCTCAATGAAAAGAATGCGATATGTGCTAAGGTAAAAAATCGGACATATTAGCAGAGAGTAGTATCTCATGGGTTAATGGACAAATTAGGTTTATGAGTCCCAAAATTCACTCTGAATTGTCCTAACAGAACACTGTGGATAAGGTGTTTGCTTGAAAAGGGCTACTGAGTGAAATTATCGGGAAGTTGCAGGTTCAATTCCAACCACAGGTAAGAATAACAATATTCTAAGTAATAAAAATTATCAAACTTCATCTCAGAAATTTAGACAAGTAATCAGCCTGTGTTATTAAAGGATCAACCAATCGTTCAGATTTCTGAGGAAGCTATCTTAATGTAATGGGATGGGGCACACTCAAACCGAGACACATGTGCAGCCGTTACAAAGAATGCTGGATCCCCTTGCCACTCCCTTTTACGAGCTTCTCTGGTGCTAAGTGATAAACTTAACCCTACCAAGCAGGCACTGCTTGGGCAGGGCCCTCTAGGACAAGGTGAACAACTTAATAATATGAACGCCTCCTTCCACGAAGAAACCGGCGGAGGGAAGAGGATACGTACCCAACTTCTCGCCAAGTTAGATATGACATGAAGTAATTTTATAATAGAGACCAACATACAAATTGAGATTCATGCGTGGCTATAACAAGAAATGCTTGAACTTGTCGACATTACCAATTTTGGAGCAACTCTTGCATCAAGCAGTAAAATCAGCCCTGCGAAGCATGTATTGTCTGGGGGTAGGGAAAAGCTACGAGAACCAAACGGTTAACTTAATAACACCAACTAGACGCAAACGCCGGGTGGACTTGAAAAACCAAAGATGGGATTTTTACGACTTTCTACCAAACCAGATTTGACATGAAGTCATTTTAAAATGGAGGTGTGCCCCACTCGGAATTACCAATCTTAGAGCGCCTCAAGCGCCAAGCGATAAACTGAGCCCTGCCAAGCAGATATTACCAAGAGAAAAAGCCACTGAGACCAGGAAAATCGTGCCTGTTTTATCAATGGATATCTAATTTACTTTTCACCAATCCAGGATGTATTACAAGGTCATTTTATAGTGGGAAGCCATGCGCAATTCGAGATTTATGAGTGGCTATTTCAAAAATACTTGTTCCTTTCGGCATTGCCCATTTTGGAACGCCTCAGGCATCCAACCATGAACTAAGCCCTGCAAATCTGGCATTGTCCGGGGAGAAGACCCTCTGGAACCAGGCAGTTCAGCTTAATAACATCTAACTAGCGCGAATACTAGCCACATCCTCAGATAAACAAGAGCGGGGTAAGTCCGTGAGATTGATATTTATCTGTTCGTAGGATTTGACAGCAGGACATTTTAATGTGGGGAATTCGCACAAATCAAAACTCATGTGCAAAAAAGCTTGGTCCTTAAGGTGCCAAGTGAAAAACTTAGCCCTGCAAAGCGAGTATTGCCTCGAGGAGGATATCTTCGGGATAAGGTGCACACTAGACCCGAAGGGCCAATGCAAATGAGTCATTCCTTATCATCGATTTACCATTGGGGGTGCCCATGGTGTAGTCGTTATCGTCGTAGGAAATGGACACGGCGACGATGAGACTGATTGCATTTCACATAGCACTAATACCCTTGGGAAAGGTATGAATCCAATTATTCTCCCTCCAGCTATGGGTAAATAGTAGGACAGACTAGGTTCTTCAGCCTTGGTTAGGCAACTAGTCTAGGAGAAGGAAAACTCTGAATTCAAACCTGTTAAACTCCGCTTAAAATTGACCTTGTGTCATATCCTGCCCGAGCGGAGGGGTTGGTAAATAGTATCATCGATTTACCAGGCGAACAGGTCAAGTTCAATGTGAATCTTTGCTTATCAATGCCTGTCATCGATTCACCGAGCCAAAAACCCTTCATACTTTTACCATAAAAGGTTCGAAAATGAACGTAATTACGCAACTGGAGTTCGAACTCGTTTACTTCAAGTGCTGTGGGAATCTGTTTGTCATTGATTCCAGCTACCCGGCACAAATGCCAGGTGCTTCTCTCCGGAGAACTGCGACAGGATTTGACAGTAGGTCTTTTTTAAAGCGGGTATCAGGGTAGGAGGATGTTACGCATGAGATGAAACTGCAAGTTAATGCATGACATAGATTCACTAAACCTGAAGGCCAGTGCAATATGAGTTTATAAAAAGTGCACACTAGACCCGAAGGTGCGGTGCAAGTCGATCATTGCTTGTCATCGATTCACCAAGTGCAATGTGAATCAATGCTTTTCAATGCTTGTTATCGATTTAACAGATAAAAAAAAGTCAAGTGCAATGTGCATTTATGCTTGTCAATGCAGAACAATGATTCACTAGGCCAAAAAGCCTAGTACAATGTGAATATTTGCTTGTCATTGATTCCAGCCACCCGGCATGAGTGTCTCGTGACCCTTCGGAAAACCGGGGGGGGAGATATTTATCCATACCTCCCACCAGGTAAGATTTGACACAAGGTCTTTTTATAGTAGGAATTAGGAGAGGGAAGGTCACGCATGAGCTGAGACACATACACTGGTGATTTACCAGGCCAGAAGGTCAGATGCAAGTAGGTCATTACTTGCCATTGATTCACTAGGTGCAATGGGAATCTACGCTTGCCATTGCTTGTCATTGGTTCACCAGGCCCAAAAGGCTAGGTGCAACGTGAATCTTTGCTTTGTCTATGCTTTTCATCCATTCACCAGGCCCAAAAGGCTAAGTGCAACGTGAATCTTTGCTTTGTCAATGCTTTTCATCCATTCACCAGGCCCAAAAGACTAAGTGCAACGTGAATCTTTGCCTTGTCAATGCTTGTCATCGATTCACCTGGCCCAAAAGCTAAGTACAATCTGAATCTATACGTAACCATTCTTGTTAATTATTCACGAAGTTAAAAAAGCCAAGTGTAATGTGAATCTTTGCTTGTCATTGATCTTCACCCGGCACGAATGCCAGACAGCCTCTGGAAAACCGCTGGGTGGTGCTAACGTGTGGGATTGATATGTTTAAAAGTCTTTAATATATCACAAACAAATTAAGAAATAAAGATTTATATCGAATCCCATGTGGATAATTTGCTTTCTGATTTTATCAAAAGCCGAGTTTAGTAAATAATGACTTGGTGTTATTGATTTCTATTATTATTTTTATCCTCCAACGTATTAAAGACATTCCTTTTATAAAGAAATCAATTAAATAAAATTAGAATAAACGTAATTATTAAAAATGCTTTCTGACTTAGTTTTGCAGGTCTTTCTAATTTGATATATAGTTTTCTTACATGAAAACTTTAATACTTGCACCTTGTAATCCATTTGCCGTGATGGTTAATTATTTTATGATCTAGTTTGGTTAGGCCGCGAGTTTTTCAGTAAGCTGTTAAATTTGCTAAAATCTTTGAGCAGAAATGTAAGTCAGATTGCAAAGTTTAAGCGAGTACATAATGATCAACACCGGAAGACCAAAATGTAAACAAAATGGATTCATGTCTTGTCACAGGTTTGATTAGGGAAATGTAAACAGTGAATTTGGGATACGTGAAAAATGACGTAATAATTTAGCAAGATGATATCGCCCGACTGATATTCTAAATTTAGATATATAAAAATTAGATAATTTTGAAAAAGTTGTCAGTCGGTCAGTTGTCAGAAGTTTGCGTTCAGAGAGGTCGATCGGGCTGGGAGGGCGTGTCTCTTTGTGTCTGTTCATAGATCCTTACATGTTTTCTCTCTCTCACCACTGTATGCAGTCTGAACATCGAAAAATAAATGAATGTTAATTATTGACAGAGAGTTCTTGTTTTTGAGTTGCCAACATCCAGGCAACTTTGTTCCAACGGATCACTCCGACCGTCAAAAGTTACGGATAGATTGTATCATTCCTTGTTTGTGGATCTTTTAAACACAGCGTGGGCACAGAAAAGATTGATAAACAAATTTTTTGAAAATGCATTTAGCGCCATTACCAGGATAAGATCAAAGTAAAAGTACAGTGGCAACTATAGTACTGCATTTGGCACCGTTACCAGGATTCGACCCGGATAATCCACGACACAACCAGATGCAGGATTCAACTCTAAAAATCCACGGCCAAGCGATGGTACTAAATTTGGAGCTGTGCAAATATATTAAGCATATTGTTTGGTACGGGTAACCGGTCCAAATCATAGTACTCTGCCCAAGATAAAGGCCCAGACGATGCAAACTAGAGTGCTATAACCTGGAGAGCACATATTTTCCCCAGTACATATAATGAGACCAATAGAAATATCTATTTGATGTTATTTATTTTTTAATTGTTCCCAAGTAGTTCTATCAGGAGAAAATATGTGAAAAAAAGATTTTGAAAATAGTTTTAAGAGTTGATATACTACAAAATAAGCGACAAAAATAAACGTACGATATCCATTCGTTGAATAAAAATTACTTTTTGGTATCCAATTGTTTTGAATTGATCTCTGTTATCGTGAACACGTATCATTGAGATCGATAGTTGGAAGAGATTTATATAAAGAGTGCATTCATGTTTGTGAGATCGAAGATAAGTGGCCGTACAGCTGCTGTTTTGTGGGATGTTGCTTCCAGAATTTGTTCAATTACCATCAAAATAAGACGAACAAGACATGCTAGGCACTGCCAGAGAATCAAGGACGAACTTATAAGCGACGTTTCCTTATGGCTGTTCAGGGTTGTTTGAATCCATGCATCAGGTGTTTGTAGACACTGGATGAAATCCAGAAGTCCTAGCAGAAGTGATAGATGATTGGGATGGATGGCGAGAAAGAATCAGGGAACTCTATTCAGTTATAACCTGATTTGATGGTTAAGATTTATTTTGGGTTTGTTATTTATTCAGTTTTAGTTACAGAATTTTGATGCTTTTTGATGATATCCGTTTTGCTTGTATCATTAACATCATAATGATTAACATCATCATAATCATTAAGCTGGATCGACAGCAAGAATTCCACTGAAGCTCTCTCTCTCTCTCTCTCTCTCTCTCTCTCTCTCTCTCTCTCTCTCTCTCTCTCTCTCTCTCTCATTCCTAGCAGCCATTGCTCTCGAATTAGCACTCAGTCAGCCAACACTGGGGTGTCCATGTGAAGGAGTCCCTTAGAGAACGTCGCTTATGAGTTATTCCTTACATTTCCAACTGTGCCCAGCTTATCTCACGCGCCTTTTTGGATGATTTGCGAGAGGAGAGGTAAATGGCCATACAACTGCTTTTAATTAGGTGCCGCTTCCAGGATTTGTTCAAAACAGCCAGCAGCACCCTAACGTAGTTCACATTTAGATTTTTCTTCAAGGTTTCTTTAAAGGAAAAGTGGTGCAACCATACAGTGGTACTGAAGTGGCTACAATTTAGAAGAGATTAATCAGCTTGGAAAAGTTCCTGGTCAATTTTTTTCAGAATGATCAAATTTCCAAGTGGTTGATAAGCTGTCTATAGCAGTCATTACTTTACCTAAGCATAAGTTGATACCACTTTCTGTTGATGAGCTATTGCTACCAAGGTATATGAACGTGTCTACTAATTTCAGATGTTGCCATTTAATGAGGAGATAGTACCATCTTGATTAAAACTCTGTTTTATCTGAGTTCACAAAGAGACCTGTGCATCTTGTGGGCTGCTCCAGACTATGCAACAGAGATTCAGCTTAAGATAATTTAGAAAATTAACTCTTTATAAAAAAAATATTTAAGAGTGTAATTATTAATGGAAAATACTGAATTTTTTGAATGGCAATTTATTGAAAAAGTAAATTTGTGACTGAAGTAGTCTGTATTCATGTAAATTCTTATTTCCGAAGATCTTTAAAAAAAGGTAAATATTGCCTAAGGAATTGGCAATAGCAAGCATTCGTTTACAGTTGCTCTCTTTTCAGAGAAATCAATAGTGATGGGATATGAAAGAACCCATCACTATTGATTTCATTGAAGAAGGGACAGTCAGCATCATCTTCTTCACTGACTGCAGCGCTTAGAACTTTTTCTTTACCGTAGAATTAGAGTGTTTCCTCTCCATGGACTGTCTTGACGACTCAAGCTAGTAGCAGCAAACCCATTCTTAGTCCATTAGTAAAAATCATTTTGACGAAAGTATGATTCTCCGACACGTCACACATTCTACCGTAAATTTTTTATGGTGTACACTTCTCAGTCATCAACAATCTGATAACAGATCTTTGATTTGATTTGCCGTCCTGAATTCCGTAAAAAAAAATGTAAAATAATTTTTGCAATAAACCCATTCCAAACAATGCAGAATTTACATTTATGAAAAAAACAATAAGAAAAAAAATTTCCTTTTTTTAATAAAATTCCTCTTATTTATGGAATAATCTTCGTAAATCTCTTCAGTATGTTTTAACTTGTATGCGATATTTTAAAATTTTCAATTTGGTTTAATTTGTCACTTTATATATTTTTAAAAATTTCACTGTCATATTGTTAAAATTTCACATTTAGCTTTTTATTTGCTTAACGATATATATATATATATATAACTAATAGGGGAATCATCTGTATAAAGGGAGAACAAATTATTTAAAAAATCAAAGGATGTTAGGGCCCTTTCGTCCGGCACTCGTCAAAAAATCCCTCTGGAGAAACGTTTAAAAACAGGTAATTTAAAATGTGAAAATTATGACAAAAGTTGTGACCAAAAAAAAAAAAAAAAATGGGGAACTTTATGTCACGCCAATGGTTAAAATGTCTCCCAAAATATGTGAGTTATGACTGAATCTCTGTCTTCATAGAGAGGGGCGATCTAAAAAGATGTAGATCGCCTCTAGGACGTTCAAATGGATTTTACAGCTAGTTCTTTGGTTTTAAAAATATGTAGGAGTGTATGAATTTCCCCAACCCCTTCGCCATGGGCAGAATGTGACAGAGAAAATCAATTTTAAGCAAAGTAGTACTTGTTTGAATTTAGGTTTGGTTTCTTCTTTTAAAAAAAATATCAACCTTCGTGGGTTATTAAATGTCAGAACTGTCCAAGTTTAAAAACAGTTGTGATACAATTTGACCAACTGTTAGGGTGAGGATAAGGAGCTTCATACCTTTACCATAAAAGGTTCGAAAATGAACGTAATTACGCGACTGGAGTTCGAACTCGTTTACTTCAAGGCGGCAATCCTCTGAATTAAGAGTTTTATTCCCCTAGGTTGCCTACCCAAGGCTAAAGAATATAAAATCTTATCTTTTATAGCTGGAGTGATAAGAGATTTTATACCTTTCCCAAAGCACAAAGCAAAACGATAACAGACTCGTTGGAGATTAGTATAAATATACTTATTTATAGGTGATTCTGTGAATTGTTTGGGTTTTTTAACATGTCTACTAGATTGATTGATGAGTGATTGATTTAACGGCATGTCAATTCGTCTTGCCTTACTTTATGCTTAAATCGTGTTCATTGTATGTTCATAATTACATTTTTTGCACATTATCCTATCGAATAGAAATAATCTTTAAATATGTCTATTTGAGCCATAGATATGACCCTAATAGGTACTACTAATCAGCGTGAACTTGGGATTAATAGTAATGAAGGAGTACTCCATACTCTCCAGATCTTCAGAACTGGAGCCTCACCCACAGATGCAGTTTAGTATCATACACAGAACACATTTCTACGAGATAAATTGTTGTAAATAAGATTAATTTGTGGGTAAGTTCTTTTAGATGAATTGTAAATAAATTGATCTCAAATAATTTCGGACGTGCCGCCAAATGTACCCGGGTATACTAAAAATAAATCATTTAGTACATTACCCGCCAACTTTAGCAGCCTTACTCCTTAGTGAAACTCCCACGCTTTTTGAATGAATTTTACATAACTTCGAATGATTCTTTTTCCCTTTTTTTAGATTTCAGATTGTTTGTTCAATAAATCGATTAACTTCGATAAAAGAAGAAAAAAGGAAAGAAAGAAAGAAACTGATCCGAGTGAATTAGATAAGCCAGAGGTGGTACAAGGAAAATGGAGGCCGAAATTGAAGAATTGGAGTCACACGAAAGAATTTACGCATGCGCAAAACGAAACGGAGATAATATGCCGGAAAAGGTTCGATAACCGACATTGAGCAACTGTTCGATAAAACATTAAGTGCCTTTTATTCGGAAAAAAATTTCAACCAATCTGCAGCCTTCTGTTTCGATATAACATATTCAAAGACGCACTTTTCACTGAACTCCGTATTGTCCTTTTCTAAAAACGACAAAGAACAAATCTTCTTCTTCTTCTTCTTCTTCTTCTTCTTCTTCTTCTTCTTCTTCTTCTTCTTATTATTATTATTATTATTATTATTATTATTATTATTATTATTCAGACTCAAACAATATATTAATGGTCGATGATATCATGGACTTCTTGCAGGCATCGGACAATTTAGATAAAGGAGATTTTTGGAGCCCTCAAAAGGCTAAAAACAGATATTTGCCTCTTTGAAGGGAACAACAATTTTCTCGTTTCTTTTTCACAGATACTAATTTTCTAAATATATTCCATATGTAGGCAGATAAAAGCCATGTTTTTACCAAAAGCTTTTCTTGTAGATTTTGATGGGAAAATGCAGTTACATTGAAAGAAAGCATATGTTTGAACAAGATTATTTGCCTGTAATTATTTTCATTTTATCGTTTTCCTAGTCAGTTAAAAATTAGGGGCTGATACTTATGTCTAAAGAAGATAAGGTTAATGGCGCATTTTTCGTTTCGATTAGTAATTATTTATGAAGTTGCATTGGAATATATATATAAAATCTATACTAACGTGAAAGAATGTTTCAATAAAATTATTACATTGAATCGTATCAGAGGTGCCAACACTTGCTCGTCTTGCGAGCTAGTTTAAAAATGACCAGGTCAAAATGATCTCCATATATTAAAAATTACTATATATATATATATATATATATATATATATATATATATATATATATATATATTATGTTCGCATACCTTGCATCACTGCATCAACCCTGATGGTACAATAAAAATGTGCACATTTATAGTCACTACCTTACTCAGATGATTTGCACTGAATGGAGTCAGCCAGCGTTCGGACAGTAAATGTTAGTAGCCAGCCTCAAGTAGGTTTCCAAATGATCCTGTCATGGTGGACTTTGTAATCTTCATCTGGGAAAAGGCAGGATCGGATATATAGGATAGATAAGAAGGATAGATGATAGACTCACATTTAAAAAGATATTTTTTGAATGTTCATACTTTTGCAATAACGATTAATTTGGTTTGGTCGGGTTTTACGGCATATAAACCATTCAAGGTTATTTAATGTCAAATCCTCTTTATACATATATATTAGATATATATGATTTGGTTTGGTTTGGCATATCAACCATTGTAGGTTATTTAATGCCGAATCCTTTTTTTTTTTTTACATATATATCAAATAATTGATTTCAAAACATATTATGTAGATAATATTTCTAAAGGAATTTTTTTCGCTCATAGTTATGTGGTTTCACTTATTTCAATAATTCTGTTTACTATTAATCATTTGTTTGCACAAAGTTAAGTGCTTTCAAGTATTGCTATTTAACTCTAATTATTCTGTTGAACACTTTTCATTCATTTGCACACAGTTAAATAGTTCCAAGTTGTGCGCTGTATTACTAACAATTCAATTAAACATCAGTCATTTGTTTACACATAGTTAAATGATCAAACAGTTCTACTTCGAACAATTCAGTTTAGCATGTCAACAAAGTTAAATGGTTTCAAGTACTGCTATGTATCGCTGATAATTAAATCAATCATCAGTCATTTATTTGCACTCAGCTTAAATGTCAAACAGTTCTATTTGACTATTGATAGGACACTATGACGTGCTACCGCTCCGGGCCAGAGTAGACTTGAGAGCGATGGCAATGAAGAGTTACTCCTCATTCCCGAAAGCTCCAGGATTACTGGAGCCTCACCATTAGATTGCTTAGTGTCATACCCAGGACACTCATAGGGGAAGTCTTATCCCTCCACAGAGATGCAATCGGTGTTATCTACCGCCCTCCAAGCCGACTGTGCCGGTCATTAACGATTGGCGTATTAGACATCCTTATATCTCGCATATATTTACTTCTATTCTATAACACTTTTCTCTTTCTTTCTGCCTAAGTTCTCATATTTATCTGTTTCATCTCTCTTTCTACCTTTATTCTCTCCTTTCTTTCTACTTCAACTCTCTTCTTTGTTTTAGTCTATCAGTTTACCTAATGTCTACCTGTCTATCTTAATTCTCTTTTCCTCATCCAACGTTAAGTCTTCTCTTTCTCTCACAGTTCGCATCTGAATTGATGGACATATGATCTTCGGCCATAAAGATTAGCCTAGAGAGAGAGAGAGAGAGAGAGAGAGAGAGAGAGAGAGAGAGAGAGAGAGAGAGAGAGAGAGATTCTCTTTTAGACATGTTTCATTAAATATGACGGATACGATATAGATCAAAGCTATATAAAAACTGCACAAAGCTTTTTTAAGTTGTGACTCGACGTTTGATCTGGTTGTGTTTTATAGCAAATCAACTCTTGTTGGCTTTTTAATGCCAAATCCTGTTCATATATATATATATATATATATATATATATATATATATATATATATGATTTGTAAGCTAATAGTTTGGCGGTAACATTATTTTTAAATGATCCAGAGTTTATTTGTTTGTACACAAATGGTTTCAAGTATGGCTATCTCAGCGCAGTTGACCCTCAGCCGCTGCCTTCTGGCATCCTTAAGATAAAAAGGGTTTGTGGTTTACCACAACAGCAATTTGAAAAATTCAATCGAGTTAATCACATCGGTGCTTTGGGCCTCTTAGACCGCCAGTTACTCCCAGTAAGCATCAAAGTATAGAGTTGCAAGTCATGTCACCACTTCATAGAACACCAGGTACTTTCAACTATCAATGGTCCTTATGAAAAACGTAAATTGTTAAGTTAGGTTTGTCGGTTTTAGAAGATGTCAACTCTTATTGAGCTATTTAATACCACTTTATTGCCATTACTCCCTGACGCGGTCTGATCTGGAGGGGTAGTATATGTTAAGGCTCCATCTATGGGGCAAATAGATCTGCTTAAAGATTATTCGTATTTGATAGGATCTTGAGCTAAAAAATCTCAAAAGCTACTGAAAAATGTAAATACGATCGTATAATAAACATGATTCCCTAACCTCTAGGTATGAAATAATGCTAGACGAATTGGCATACCATTAATATCAGTTAATCAACCTGTCTATCTACCGATCAAATTTATTATTATTGTTATTTACACATTAGAGTTTTTCATATCAGCATTCGCTGATAGTCTTTCATTGGAGTTTGCGTGACAGCAAGTCTCCTCAAGTCTCCAGGACTCTTCTCAGTATTCTGACCGTCCTCAATAATGTAGTAGTTTGGATGGTCTCCACTCGTCCGCCAACTTCCAAGTCCTCAAGTCCCTTTAATAATCCTTTAGTTACTGTAGCAAAAGCACCAATCACAATTGGTATAATTGTCACCTGCATGTTCCATAGTTTTTTTCAATTCCTTAGCAAGGTACTTCTTTTCACATTCTTTCAGTTTTATTCTGTGGTCAGCCGGGACAGCAAAGTCGACAATTTTGCAAGTTCTCTTTTTTTTTTTTTTTGTTGATTATTATTAGGTCTGGTTTTCTGGCCGAGATTAGGTGATCCGTGTGTATGTTAAAGTCCCATTATTATTATTATTATTATTATTATCATTATTATTATTATTATTTTACTTATAAGAGAGTTTTTCTCATTAGCGTTAGCTGATGGTTTTCCTCTGGAGTCTGAGTGACAGCAAGTCTCCTCAAATATCCAGGACTGTTCTTAGTATTTTGGCAATTTTCAACAATGCCGTAGTTTGGATGGTCTCCGCTCGTCCTCTTATTTCCAAGCCTTCCAGTCTCTGTACTAATCCTTTGATGACTGTACCGAGTGCTCCAATTTTGATATCTAACTAATGTTTCAATTAACCAATGATTATCATTTGTAAACAATTATAAATTTTAATTCCCTAATTTCGATACAAAGAATTTATACACATATTTTTACACAAAGATTTATTTCTTAACATGATATAATTTATTGTCAGTACATATTGTTCGGTGTTACATATTAATCACACAAATTGAACGCAATAGAGTCAATATTTAAGATCAAAATTGTGCTGTCATGATGAACTTATTGATACACACTACTAAATCTCCTAAATTTTGTCTCTTCCCTTTATACTTAAAAGATTTTGTCGCTCTCTCTCTCTTTCCTCCCCCTCTATCTCTCGTTTCCTTTTCGATTATGTTTTATTTTTTGGTTTAATCAATTATTTTGGGGATGTTACTTATTTTTTACTAGAAGCGCTCTCTCTCTCTTTCTCAATTTTTTTTTCTTTGTAGAACTTTTTCCTTTTTCGTTTATTCTCTCTCAATGCTCTTTCTACTTAAACTCTCTCTCTCTCTCTCTCTCTCTCTCTCTCACTATATATATATATATATATATATATTTGCTTATTCACTATCTTAAATCTATTATCTCTGTTCCTCTATTTTAATTTTCTTCTGTTGATCTGTCTATCTGTATTCCCTGCATTCTCTTAAATCTGGTCCATCGTCCTCTTAATTATCTCTTCACTCTCACTCTCTCGTTTAAGTATATTCTCTTTCTCCCTCTGTTTTTCTTTCTTTCTCTCTCTCTCTCTCTTTCTTTCAGTTTTCATTCCAACTTGCTCTTCTACTCTCTATCTCTTCTTTCTTTTTTCTTGTAGATTTTTATCCACCTTTCTCCCTTTATGTGTTCTTTCCTTCTTTCCGTCTTAATTCTCTCTCTCTCTCTCTTAGATTTAATTCGCCATCTCCCCCCTCTCTCTCTCTTGTTAACAGTTTTAGCCAATAGATATCCAACCTTTTTGCCATACTTACCTGTCATCTTGATTTCTTCTGACTTCTGAGAGGTGTTTAAATCTTTTCGCCCACGGCATTCGCAAAAGAAACTTTATTGAGCATGTCTTGAGAAGGATGGCAGCTAAAATGAGCAAAGTCCAATAGCTCCCTTCTCCGTTCAACAATTATCCACTCTGGCTATAAAATTCTACGACACTTGTAGCACAACCCGTTCTAAATAAAAAAAAGACTTTTTCCCCTTGTCTAACTGGAATCTGTCGAGCTGCATATTCCTAGGGTCGACAGATCATTCTCAACCTTATTTCGTGACTTTCGCAGCGTGTACATCCTATTCTTTACATTTAATCACGTGTGTCAAGTGAGCTTTTTTTTAGCCGATTTCCTTGGACAAATCATCTGTTAACCTTCTTTCAGCGATAAAACTCTTCAACAAATGGCAGCATACGTCAGGTTTTCCACAATGGTGAAGAAGTTAGCAAAGAAAAACTTCTGATTTTTCAACCTGATCCCAAAATGACTAATACTCTCCCAATTCTAAAAATGGCAAAGGTGTATAATACCTATGTAAAATTATTTCTACTTTAAAAGAAACTTCAAAAATTCCTGACTGTCTGATGGATTGATTTTGATGGCATGTCAATACGTCTGGAGATATTTCATGCCAAAGGTTAGCGAATCGGTCATATTTAAATTTTTGTGAACTTGTTTCTTCAGAGTTTTTTTTGTCACACAGTTCCATAGAGTATGAATAATTTTTTAAACAAAGTTCAATAGAGTACGATTATTTTTTGAACATATCTATTGACCCATGGTACCGACCAGAACGAGTCAGAGTAGACCTGGGAGTAATGGCAATGAAGAGGTACACCATACTCCCCAGATTTCATGACCTGGAGCCTCACTACCAAACGCAGCTTTGTGTCCTAGCCAGGACACCACCTCTTTCATGGTAAGGGAGTCTAACCCCTCAGCAGAGTGTGCCCTTAGTGTATTTTAAGCCCTAGTGACAGGATGTATGAAAGGTTTGAGAAAAAAATGAAAATAAAATAAAATAGAATTTAAAAATATCTTTCATTTTGTTCTTGTTTTTTTTTCCCGTCTTGATGGAGCTTAGAATACGCCCACAGCACCCCTTTTAGAAGGGGTAAGACCCCAACCCTAAAAAGAAATGTCTCAGGCATTACGTTAAAGTGCATTCGGTATAGAGGCTTAATTTTTGGAGCTCTAGGGAGTGTGGAATTACCCCTCTCGTTACTATCGCTCCTTGGTTCACTCTGATCTGGTATGGTAAAAACTGTTAGGCTCCAATGTATGGGTCTAATAGATTTGTTGAAAAATTATTAGGACTAGATTGGAATACTTGAAACCATGTATCTATGAAAATTATTTGTATTAGATAGGAGTATTAATACTGTAAAGCTGTGAGCAAACAAAAGATTATTGTAATTAAATAGGATTAGTAATTTAAAATTATATAATACCTGAACAAAAAGAATGACTTTGGCAACTGGTTATTATTTTACGTGTCGTAAAGCAAAACAAACAACCAACCTAATTTCATCTATGGGTTAAATTGTTCTCTTTGAAAATTATTAGTATTTTATAGGAATACTTGAAACTATTAATTATGTACAAATTAAATGTATTTGTTAGGGATATTTGAAAGTATATGACTGAGAAAATAAATTATCATTGTTATTGAATAGAAACGCTTGAAATGATAAAGTAAAGTTAACCTCGCCTCAGTTTTACTTTCTTTAGAAATTAGTTTCTCCCTCGGCCAGCAAGATTTTGATTGCCGGTAGGAGTCGCAACTTAAAACAGTCCACTTATAATTCATGACTAAAGATAATTAATGAGGAGACAGCTAACATCCATTCATAATTTTGTGGCGTGGGTTCGAATCCTTGTTGAATAAAACCAAACCAGACCACTGTTAAATATATTATTCATGAATCCTCATGTTAAAAGTTTAAGATTTTATTTCGAATGTGAGATATCAATATATTTTCAGAAAGGATCTTGTCATTTAATAGAAACAGAAAGTAGCCTACCTAGATCAATAGTATCTTAGTCCAATAGATAGTATATATTTACAAAACCTCTCCTCCACAACGCAGGATGTGACATAAGGTCAATATTTAAGCGAAGTACAGCTGGTTTGAATTTAGAATTTTCCTTCTCCTAGACTAGTAGCCTTATTAAGGCAAACGAATAGTCTGCTTGATTAAATGAACTCTCCTTTGGATCTCACACCCTTATACCAGCGTCTCTTTCTTTAAAAAAATCAGCAGATTTTGAAAGCATCCTCTATCCAACGGACTTAATGTGGTCCCTGTATCTGTTGTAGTGTTTGCTGTGGTAATAAATAGGAGGCTTTACTTTCGGAGCGCCTCTCGTGGATTTTCATGTCTCGTTTATGATACACCCATTGGACTAGAAAATAATGAAACTGCAACCAGTTGATTCGGATATAGGTAATTTGAAATAAAGAAATAAGTGTTAGGCAAAGACAAACAGCAAAATGGTAAAGTAAAAATGAGATATAAAGAAAATGCTATTTTCTTTATCATTTATTTTTTGTTCGCGTGGAAACGGCAGATGCAGCCGAGCGGAAAGAGAATGGGAGTAGTGAGAGGATACAAGTCGATGTGGTTGGAGAAGCTATGGCGTAACTGGCGTGTGTCTGCCTCCTGTTTGCTTGTTCAATGAATTGTTGTAGATTATGGATTTTTGATTAGCGCTTCAATCACAATGGCAGGCCAAGAAGAGACGAGGCAGATGGATTCATATCAGTAATTTCTTTCCATTTCGGATTTTGCTTTTTATTCATTTTATTATTTTTTATTTTTATTTCGTTTTCTTTCTTGAACCATTTTGTTTTTTCTAACTACGTCTTTTTTTCAAATAATTTTCTTATTTGTTTATTCCTTACTTTTTATATATATTTTTTATATTTTCTCTTTTCTTCTTTTTTTATTTTCATCTCTTTTGTCTTTTATCTTTGTGTTTTTTCTCGTATTTTCAGTTAATTTCTTTTTATTCTTTTTGTATTTATGTGCATTTTCTTTTTAATTTCTTTCATTTTTTTCTTTTGCGATTTTCTTCATTTCACTTACAATTTTCTGTCTTTTATTTATCATTTTTTCAACTTTTTTTTTCCTTCGGGTAAACTTTTATATTTTAAGCATTTCTTTCTTTTTTAATTTCATTGCTTTGTATTCTTTGCTTCTTTTTATCTTTTTTCATCTGAAAATCTATCATTTTTCTTTCTTTCTTTCTTTCTTTCTTTCTTTCTTTCTTTCTTTCTTTCTTTCTTTTAGCCTGACTTTTAGCCTTTATTTTTCTACTTTTTCTTTTTTGCACTCTCTTATTTTCAAATACTATTTATTTATTTATTTATTCATTCATTTATTTCAGCCTTTATTTTAACTTTTCTTCCAGTTGGTCTTTTTTTTCATTCTTTCTCTCTTTCTTTATTTCTGTACAGTCTTCTTTTTTAATAAGCTTTCTTTCTTTCTTTCTTTCTTTCTTTCTTTTTGTTGGTATTTCATTCCTTTTTCTTTTGGTATAATTATATTGTACTTTTGCTTGTAATTTCATTTTTTCTTGTTTGTATTTTCTTTTTAAAATTCTTTTTTTTTCTTTCTTTATTCTGGCATTCCTTCCTTTCATCTTTTTTTTTCATTTCGTTTTCCTTCATTACTCATTTGTTGCTTTATATCTAATATCTTTCTATTCTTTTCAATTCTTATCCTTATCGTCAACGCCTACTTACCCAAAATAATCACTGCACTTCCACATCCCTCTACCTAACCAACATACTCATCTTATAATGTTATACTTACCTTGAATATATCCATCCCACACAGATGCATTCTCAAGTATTCGTTGGGTGTATTTATTTCTGTGAAAAAATAGATTTTAAAAAAGAAGACAATATTGGCCTAGGGCGTATTTTCTGGGTGCGTCACTCGAGCGACAAATCAAAGTTGGTAGATTCTTCATAAATATGAAGTTCATTCAATAGTATAATCGTGGATCATAATAGGAAACTAATTTTTCAGTTCCCTGTTATTAAATGCTTCGGTAGTTGCATCATTATATGGAACTGTGTGGATGTCGAGATAATCCGAGAGAAACAAAAGTAAAGACTTAGATTAAGTGACATTTCACCATCATACATTCAATGTTTGTTTTATGATGAGAGATTGTGAGTATGAATTGGCTCAAAAGTAAACTGGATGAAAAAGTGAGTTTAACTTTTGAAAACAAGTTCATTGCTATAAATTGTGATTATTTTGAAAAATAACCCGGCTGATACGAAAAGAAATAATTTTACTCCATTTTGATACCAGTTTCATAATTGTTGTTACTCTTTGAGATTTTTTCCCGCCAGCGTTAGCTGACCGTCTTTTACTGGAGTTTGAGTGGCAGCAAGTCTACTCAAGTATTAAGGTCTATTCTCAGTATTTTGACTGATCTTAATAATGCTGTAGTTTGGATGGTCACCTCTTGTCATCTGATTTCCAAATCTTCCGGTGCATTTATCAAGCCTTTGAGGATTGTTCCAAGCGCACCAATTACAGTCGGCATCACAGTCACTTTCATATTCTATAACTTCTTTCAGTTCTCTGGCAAGGTCTAAATACTTAGTTATTTCCCCTCTATGTTCCACCGGGACAGCAAAGTCCCGTATTCGGTAGGTTGTCTTTTGTTAACTATCACTAGGTTTGGTCTTCTGGTCGGGATTAGGGGATCTGTTTGTATCTCAAAATCTCAGAGTATTTTGTGAGTCTCATTTTCTTGGACGGATTCTGGCTTGTGCATATATAATTGATTCGTATGGTTGAATTTGAATTTCTTGCAAAAATTATAATTATTAAATTGTTGACTCTTTTACAATGCTGCTCTCACGAAAATTTGAGTTAACGAAAAAGCTTATTACTTGACCCGGAGACAAAATCACAGACACGTTGTTACCATTTACTTCCACGAAATGTTAATAATCTAGGCTAACAATCTCTGTGAATTTCCAAATCATCTTTTAGTAAAGTGAAAAGTCTTTTCATTTTTTTTCCCGGAAAATATCGAAGTCCCAGGAAAAGACCTTCTAAAACGTCAAAATCAAAAACACAAAAGCATTCTGCAGCCCACCAGAAATGTAAGTTTTGGTTTGGTTTCTTTATTTTTAATGACATATCAAACTTTGTAGGTTATTTAATTTCAAAACCATCCTTGTAGAAGAAAAGCACTGACACTATTTAACTTGTTGCTCGGGGATAAGAGGGTTCATGACTTCCTCAAGTGTATAAGTCCGAAAGTAAACGTAATAGCGCAACTAGAATTCGAACTCGTTTACTTCGAGGCCACAGTTCATTACTTTAGCCATTATAACTTGGGTATTCCCGCCAAATCTAACTTAAACGCAAAGGGGTTAACGGGCTGGACGATGGTTTCGAAGTGAATGAGTTTGAACTCCAGTTGCACTATTACATTCACTTTCGCACGAAGACCCTTGGGAAAGGAATGAACCCCCTTATCCTCCCAGCTATGGGTTAAATAGTGCCATTACAGTTTATCTACCTAGGATGGATTTCACATAAAAGAACACACAATGATTGATATACCATTAAAACAAAGAAACCAAACTAATCCGTCTTAAGCACAAATTTTATCATCGCTATTTTCAATCGAAAAATAACCTATTACTTCATCTGTCTCTCAACAGCTTTCACATTTCCATTTGTGTTTATGTGATAGAAGTAAGTTTCAAAACGCTGGTTTAAAGGTGTGGCAACTAAAATGATAGGGCAGCTAAGTAGTCGGCAAAAATTTTATTGCTGTGGTTAAACTTTGCTTTAGTTTATCTCCGACTGGTTGCTGGTTGAAGTCCTTTCTTAGTTCGTTGACATTTTGATATGAAAGTATTTTAAGTGTTGTATAAACATTGGTAAAAAAATAATAAAGAGAATGAATTAAAAAAAAAGAACAATCTTATTCACCAAATGTTCTTCCGTACAGATAAGGCTCCGCCAGTTTTTTTTTTTTTTTTACTCGTTTCCAAACTACATAGCAGGAATTGTTGTTGTCAAGTTTGGTGAAAATTCTAAACTAAATCTGAAACAGAATCTTTTAAAGAGGGATCTTTCTCTTAACTTTTTTATCTTATTGCCCACTTGCTGTAAAAGGTTATCAATCTCACAGAGCTTACCCACTCTCTTAGTAATCCTTACACGAGGTAGACTATTCTCTCTCTTCCTCAATGCACATATGTAAAAAATGATGAAATTAAATATCTTTAGGAATTCATCTTTGAACGAACATGAAAACATCATCCGAATATCACGCAAACAAGAGACTAAACCGTTGTAAAAAAAACGATTAAACAAATACGTCCAGCAAATCCGATTAATAATCTCAAATTTTAATAAAAGTGATTCTACGTTATGTTTAATAACAATCATGGGTAAATATTGCTAGTGACATTTAATAAAAGTCTTTATTTTTGATTATGATCATCTTAAAACCTGTACATAATATGGGCAAATACTTATCCTCATCAAACCCTGTTGACAGCATGGAGTTCCTTGAGTTTCTTTTTCCTCATCTGTCTCTATCATCAATCGTATGGATAGGCCCTCTAGATTGTATCCAGTGTCCGTACATAGCTGATGTATGTAGATCTTTATCGGACCCTCAACACCGGCACATTCGTGTGTGGGAGTTCATGAGAGAACGTTGCTTATATGTTCGTCCTTACTTCTTCAAATCCCATTCAAATAAGACCAATAAGTACTAGTAAAGTTTAATAAAAATGAGTCTACGTATTTTATGTTTAATAATGATCATCATACAAACCGTAATAAATAAAAAAAAGAATGGACATAAGTGTAACTAATGGGCTAATCCTATATATATATATATATATATATATATATATATATATATATTGTTTAAAAAACAAGAAGTGGGTTGAGTGTTCGCCAATGGTCCGGGAGACCAGGGTTCAATCCCAGACTGCGTCATACCAAAGACTTTTAAAATGTTACTTGATAGTTTAACACTCAGCAATACAAGGTACGTATCAAGGGTAAAGTGGAATAATCCAGAAAAAGGAGTAGTGCCCTCCCTTACACCTTGGTGTAGTAGCTATTGAAAAGGGAGCCTTCAGGTCGCCCTTGACTACAGTCGCCAACTTTACTTACTTATATATATAATCATAAGTTGCAGCTTACAAGTTGACTTTTTAAGCCTGCAAAACCTCTTCAAAATTAGAGATTGACTTTTGCTGCAGGGCTAAGACTCGAACCTAACAATCGATACACACCACTTACCGTAACCCCAGCAGACTACCGCGAACATTTCCAATTTGAACTCTTATTTAATGAACATATTCAACAAATTAACTCAGAGATAAATATAAAATGATAAAACTGTAATACAAATTAAGTATTTTATCAATGCTATATGACATTTCCTATAGATGATGCACTGATTGTAAACACTAGCTCGAACGTCAAAGTAGCCAACTGTTTTTTTGGATGTAACCCAGATTTTGGGGCTAAAATTCTTGAAGTCTACTAATATACCAGATTGACCTCAACGCAGAAATTTATGATACACACACACACACACACTCACATATATATATATATATATATATATATATATATATATATATATATATATATATATATATATATAAGTGTATTTATATGCATTCAACCCATCAAAAAACACATCCTAGTAAGATTTTTATTTGAACAATACACTAAAATGCTCAGGAGAATAAAGCAATTTTCAGTCAAATTTGCGACTAAATTAGCAGACAGTGGAATAACAATAACATCATCCAGAATATGAACTTGGCACGCTGAATTCAATTCTGTGACGTTAATCAATACGTCACTGCACCCTTATGAGAATCTATCTTTCCCCGAGATCAATAATACACGATAGGGTGTGGTGTTCACTTTAGCGGAGTTTTCGTTGGCCTGAAGGCAAAATGATTTATCAGTTAATAAAGGTCTGTATTTTATTTCATTTACCCATCTTATCTTTGACGATAACTCCTGTAATTTTCTACGCGGTCTAATCTGAAATTAAAGTTAATGTATCCAAATAAAATTACTTGTAAAGACTCTTAAAGATAATTAGTTAGAATTTTCTGCAAGATCTCTTTCTTTCTTTGTCTGTCTGTCTTTGTCTGTCTCCCTCGATATATATATATATATATATATATATATATATATATATATATATAAATGCTTACAAAACATTGAAGACATCAACACTGAAAATAAACAATCAAATATATATAAAATAGCATTCAGCAGTGGAAATAACATTACAAACAACTTCAACAACTAACGTGTAAATCAAAGCACCCTAAAAAATAATGAACCCTTGCGAACAAAATAAATATCCCACCCAAACTAAACAAAAAACAAACAATAACTACAAAAAAATTAGAGAAAATAGAAAAAATTATTCCCATTGAAGACGATCAATTGATATGATCAAAAGCGATTGGGAGCAAAATCCAGGGAAGCTTCTCTATTAAGTGGATTCTGATATAAAGAAACAAGCAAGAAAGCTTAAGAAAAAATTATAAGATCATAAAAAAGGAAAGGTCCATGGCCTTTAACCAAATTAATATAAACAATAATTTGGTGCTGATATATATATATATATATATATATATATATATATATATATATGTATAGGAGGATCATTAAATAAGTTTCCAGACTTTTTTCGTATGGTCACTTTTACGGATAGTACACACTTGAAACTCTAGTCCCATTCGAAGTAATCTCCTTCGGCTGCAATGCACTTGTTGTACCGTTCCAACAACTTCTCAAAGGCCCCATGGAAGTCCTCTTGAGTGAGCATGTCAATGACCTTCGTCACAGCCTCTTTCATCTCCTCAATTGTCTTATAACGACAGCCTCTGATATAAGAGAATAAGCAAAAGTCACTGGGAGCAAGGTCTGGACTATAGGGAGGGTGAGCAACTGTCTTGATGCCCATCTTGCTCAAATAGTCTCTTCCTGAAATCCCTTAAAACCTCAACATAGTAACCCTAACACTAATCGTTTGGCCAATCAACTCTGGGGTATTGACTTCCTTACTCCTCCCACACCTCTCATCATCCCTCACAGACTCCCTGCATTCCTTGAATCTCTTATGCCACTCAAAAAATGATGCTTGATTCATGCAAGATGGTCAAAAAGCAGTCTGAAGCATTCCAGACGTTTCTGTGTCATTTTTTTCAAGTTTTAAACAGAATTTTATTGCATTTCGTTCTTCTAAAGTGTCCTTACGTCCAGATTGCATTTTTGAAATTCACCAGCTGTGACAATCAGGCTTTAGTAGGGTGTATTCCAATTCCTGCTGTTGATTTGAACCTGAAATCATAAAAATTGGTCAGTCATCTTATGTACCATATTCACAATTAACGCTGTGTGCGAAATGGACATATAATGTTCATTACGATAGAACATATAAAGAACATAGGAATATCAAAATTTGGAAACACGTAACGACTTCTTGTTCAGGTACGAAACCTTTTTATTAACTTTGAGTTAAAGGTTTCGACGTAAGGAGGAGAGACACAATCTTCTATGCTGTCTTATTCATTTGGCCCCCGTCTTGAGTGGCCCCTCATAGGGCGCAAGTTCGCCTCGCGTCTGCGAGCTCCAAAATCGATCCTTCTCGTTTGGTGTCTAGTTTCCAACTCTCTAACTTCTTCAGATTCTCACAAAACCTCCGCGCGCTTCCGGTGCGTGACGTCACCCGCACCCTGTCACCGCGTTTCGTCTTGGACTATTATGACATCTGAGTGACACCTCCATCCGCCTGCAGCGCCCGCGTTAACACCTGCCTCAATGTTGCACCTAACTAACTCATGTGCTGAGCCAAAAGGTTCTCATCCTAACTAAACTCAAAGGCATGAACCGAAATCCCTCGGCTATTATATAACACTTATAAGATGTATAGCAATAACATATTGAATTTTCAAGAGTCTACGACAATTTTAAATGCCTGTACAAATTGAACGCACCACGTATATATATATATATATATATATATATATATAAGATGATATTTCTAAACATTAATATATTGATGTACACCTAGTGTTTTCATGATTGTACATTTTCACATTTTTTGATTTACATCCAGTTTTCTCGATATATATACATATATATATATATATATATATATATATATATATATATATATATATATATATGTCTAGACATGTTTCGTTAAAAGCACCGATAATTGTTTATCTAAATTTTCCTAGTCGTCTTATAACATTTCTTAAATTTGTTTCAATTTTGTAGAATAATGGTCAAAATTCTTATCGCTGTGTACTTTTCGACATCACTGGTCATTTTCAGCGAGAAAATATTCAAAACCCCCATAAACAAAAAGCATCTCAGATATTAGAATATGTTTCCATGGATTTCAAACAATAACAAAACATCTTTACTATGCCTTTCAAAATGACTAATGCTCATTCTAGAGAAGAAAATTTCGAACAATACTTCTTTTATAAAATTGATGCAAATGTGAGAAATGTTCTAAAAGGAAAAAAATCAACACAAAATGTTTACAAGAAGATTATCTGCCCTTTTAATTAAGGATATTCAAGATTGCTGCATATATATATATATATATATATATATATATATATATATATATATATATATATATATATATACGCACAAAAAGTTTTAAGCCTCACCCAGAATTTTGAATTGTCACACAACCCTCACTTTTGTCTGGGTTACCCACGCAGAAATTAAGACAGAAATTTGAATTAGATTTCCTAGTATATTAAGAAATAATACCGTGTTGCCACAACAAAATTTTTCTGCTATGACACTTCTTTTTGGGTGAAGCTTAGAACTTTTTGAACGACCCTTGTTTGTGTGTGGGGAGAGAATTATAATTTATTGCTGAAAGTGTTTCAAATTCGTCAATGCACAAAAAATTCAGAGCAATTTCGCAATATATTTCTATCAATATAATGTAGTTACATTTTTATATATGAAGCCACGTATATACTTTCCCCACATAATCCCCACCATAGCCTATAAATTTCCTCCAATGGTGAACAAGTGTCTGAATATCATCCTCGTAAGATGAGGGAAATACAAGTTCACACGAGAAACATAATTGTCAATCGTGAGTTTTTATCTTGTTTTACATCTTTTACATTTTATTCATTTTTTACAAATAAAATATATTCATGATTGACTCGTTGTATTTTATGGCATATCAAACTTTGTAGGTTATTCAACGCCAAATCCTCTTTATACATATTGACTAAACCTATATGATTTGGTTTGGTTGTATTTTATGGCAAATCAACCTTTGTAGGTTATTCATCGCCAAATCCCCTTAATACGTATATATCAAATCTATATGATTCGGTTGGGTTGGGTTTTATGGCATATCAACCATTGTAGGTTATTTAACACAAAATTCTCTTCATACTTATATATTAAATATAGAAGATAAGTAAACACATTTGGTAGATAACATTTTTAATATTTTTTGGCACACACTTAAAGTTTCAAATATTTCGATAAAGATTCACTAAATAAGATCAGTAATTTTTTTGCACACAGTTTGTCGATGATTTCATTTTTAAATTAGTTAGAACTCCTTCATTTACACATTAATATCAATATTGTCACTACATTGTTAGATGGTTTCAATTACTGCTATCTAACAGTAATTATTCTATTCAATATAATTTCTTTGTTGAAAGCGAAGTTGTTGCAAGTATTGCTATTTAACTCTCATTATTCTATTCGACACTATCAATTTATTTGCACGCGGTTAAATAATTCCAAGTATTGCTATATATTACTAACAATTCAATTAAACAACAGTAATTTGTTTACACACAGATAATGGTTAAACAGTTCTATTTCTAACAATTCAATTTGGCCGACAGTATTAAATTTCAAACTATTTTATTTGACCCACAGATAGGACCCTATCAGGTGCTACCACTCCGGGTCAGCGTGGACCGGGGAGCAATTGCCATAAAGAGGTGCTCCATATTCTCCAGAGTTCCAAAACCTGAGCGTCACCATCAAATGGTTTAATGTCATATCCAAGACATTCGTTCGGGGGTGGGTCTTACCCCTCTGCAGAGACTCAGTAGGTATATTCTACAGCCCCAGCCGACTTGGCTGTGACACACACACACACACACACACACATACACACACACACATATATATATATATATGTGTGTGTGTGTGTGTGTGTGTGTATGTGTGTGAATATGGACAAAAGTGATAAAACTAATAGTTATATTACTTTCATTTTTTTTAGTTTTTATTGGTCTCAACTAGTTTCGATTTCAGGTCATCGTCTGAAGAAAAAGTTTTAGAGGAAAAAAAGGAAGTTTTTTCAGAACGCTTTTAAAGATTTTAATTTGTATTAAGGAGTTGAAATGCTAAATGAAAATCGATGTAAAATCCACAATTGACTTAGCATATCCCTTGGTCTAATTAAGAATTTTGTCTGATTAAAGTTCCTTATATATATATATATATATATATATATATATATATATATATATATATATATATATATATGTGTGTGTGTGTGTGTGTGTGTCTTTATTTGGAGAGAGAGCCTACTTTAATGTGTTTTCATTAGTTGTGGGTGAACCGTGTTTTGAATTAGCCAAAGCTTGGCCTGCATGTTTGTTTGCTCATGTGGAATTTTTCAATTTTATTTTCAAGGGGTGGCTTTTCAAATCAGCAACGACTTATTGTCAGGTTTATTTGTTTTATGGATATTTTTTGCATAAAATTTTTATTTCAAGGTCGATGATTAAGTTTTTATATTAAATCCAAATGGCACGTATTTTTTTTTTCACACTTTTTATCCATTTGTATTTTTTATTTTAATTATTAATTTTATGCTAATGTTTCTTTCAATTCTTTCTCGGATTGTGAATTTTGCAGTCGTGACAATTTGTGCAGATTAATTGTTCGACTAATATTAAATTTATTTGATCAAATAGTTTTGAGCTTGTGTCTATAGTCGTTTAATCTAAAATAAAACGGCCATTTTAACTTCCCAACATATTCTTTTTAGTTGCGTGTGTAATCCAGTGAATAAATTACTTTTTTGCTTCAGCAATTTGATTTATGGTAGATTTGGAAAGTCTTTTTAAAATTAAAAAGACTGGCTGAACAGTCTGTGACCTGCAACACTTCCCTTTGGCCTTTACTAGGCTAGACGGAAGATTGGAGAGGCACGATCCGACCAATAGTCTGGTCATGTCAAGCCCTAACACTTATATAATTGAACCGACCGTATTCGTCAATATGCTCTTGTGGGAAATAAGGGCCCAACTTTATATTATCTTAAAATAGACCAAGGCAGTGATTGAAGATCAATTTCCCTGAGATAGCAATACGTGAAACCATTCAAACTATGCAAACAAATAAGTACAATTAAATAGAATTGTGCTAAATAGCAATATTTGAAACCATTTAACTGAGTTAAAATGAATGAATAATGTTTAACAGAATTATGTGTTAGATAAGATTACTTGAAACCATTTGTTGTCCTGGGTATGGCATTAAACTGCATCCGATGATGAGGCTCTAGTTTGTGTTTGGAGTACCCCTAAATTTCAATTACGCTCAGGTCTACTCTAACCCGGGGTGGTAGAACATGTATAAAAATGATTTGGCATTAAATAATGATTAAGGGTTGATATGCCCTTAAATCAAATAACCAAACCGAAAGTATTCCCACCAATAATAAACCCTTCCAAAACATTTCGCCCCCAAATTAAACAAAAGCAAACAATATCCACCTCCACAAAAATCCCCTTGAAGTCAATCAATAGACATGATCGAAAGGGCTTAGGATGAGAACTCAATCAATTGTGCCCTGATATACAGAAACTAGTAAGAAAGCAAGAAAAAAAAAACATAAGTTCATAAAAAAGAAAGTCTCATGGTCTTTGACCAAACTTGTTTAAGCAATATATATATATATATATATATATATATATATATATATATATATATATATATATATGGAATCGACAAAAACAGAGACTGAAGGAGAGAGAGAAAGAGAAGGAAAGAATTAAATATTCATCTTTCATTGTTCTACATTTTGATATTATTTATGAGATTTTAAGAAATGATCCACAAATACATTCGGTTATTTCGTTAACGGATTGAATCAATCTATGAAATGAAAAATATTGATTACTATAACTTGGTCTACAATAAAAAAAAACATCTTCAAGAATAGGATGTATCTAAAATATCCTTTCTTCGTGGTGGAAAAATCATGTAAAAAAAGATATTTCCTAGAGAGGAATTCTGAAGAGTTTGGAAAAAAATCCTTTTTACAGAAATCCAAACAAAAATATTTAGCAGAAAATAATATAATTTTTAGTGTACCTATTTGTATCACAAGAGATTTTCATGCATCCCCCCATATATATATACATAATCAAAAGATTTAGGGAATCAGCAGTGAAAGGGAGACAAAACCATTCTAAAAAATAAAAAAAATTGCGAGGGCCCTTTCGTCCGGCTCTATTCATGCAAAGCACCGGAAAAATAATAAAAACGGGTAATTTCATTTTAAAGTATGAGACAACTGCGTGACGGTGAAAAAAACTTATGAAAAACTATGTCACACCAGTATTTAAAACGTCCCCAAATATATATAAGGTATGTCTGCTTCTCTTTCTACATAGAGGGGGGCGATCTAAAGCAATATAGATCGCCTCTAAGATGTTCAATTGGACTTTGTTCCTGGCTCTATGTAGAACAGAAATTTCCAAAATTGTACAAAATTATACAAAGTTGGGGAGCATGAAGCCACATCGTTTTGAAGGGGGTGGGTTTGGATGGAGACTATGATATCTAGGGAGCCCTAGCTAGCCTCATTCACAGACCCAGGCAAACAATACAATAAAGGACAACCATCCATCAACAGGCGCACAACAATCACCAAAATGCAAGATTCGCTCCATGAAAAACATACTTAAAACCTAGGTGAGATGAGTGATTTATTTACAATGAAAACATAGAAACAATTTGAATAATGAGGGGGAGGGGAGAACCCCCCCAAATGGTAAAAACAAGGAAAAAGAACCCCGTTTGGTTACCCTCCCGACCCCCCTCTATGATATGGAGAGCTGACTGTTTTTCGATGTCCAAGCTGACCGAAAACAAGCCGAGCCCTCCCTTTGTAAAAATAATGCGGCGAGGAATGAGTGGCATGGATTACAGTAATGTGGGTCAAAGATCCTCGTGAAAGATTGGACAGGAGGAAGGTTAGGGTAATAAAAGAATGGGGTGGGGGGAGGATCTTAGAAACTAACAACTAAGTGATGGGCCGATGACACACCTCAAACTGCTAACTAGGGGGGCAAATGGGTACAAAAATTCCTACTTCCCGGTGATGGGATCCCGAAGGACCCGGACCATCATCGCCATACGCAGGAAGCGAAGGGACGGATGACTTCAACATTGCCCCCTTTCGTACGACCAGGCTTGCTGCATATACCCACCTTTTGCTGAATGTTATGCGGTCCAAGCGTTTTCTATTGCATCTAATCTTGACCATAAGGTGATGCCAAAAGAAAAGGATCAGATCACGATGAGAAAAGTTTGCACCCTCATACAATTCCTTGTTTCGCGTCTGCCAAATCTCCATTCTAGCCACAGCTAGGATAGCGAGAAACATCACACGCTTCTCAACTTGAAACGGAGGGTCAATATTGTCCATAACGTAACCAACGTCAAGCAGCACGAGCTTCCTGGAGCTGATGCGAGCCGTCCACTTCTCGACGTGACTCCAGAACGGGCGAATCCACTCGCAGTAGTAGAAAGCGTGCAAAGCCGTTTCTTCTAAACTACCGCCGCAGCAAGGACAATTGGACATGTCTGCCATGTACGCTCTGTAAGCCCAGTCGTTGAGGGCCAACGCATTTTGAGCAAGCCGCCAGGTGAGCGAGAACTCGGAGTTATTCAAGAAGCTCGAGCCTGGCGCCCAAATCCCCAGAGAGCGAATCTACTCCAGCGACCAGCGTAGCCGCTCCACCAGAGAATCCGAAACGGAATTCGCCACTAACCCTCGACACAGCTCCTTTCGACACCGAGAAAGGTCACTGGACCGGGGTAGGTTGCGTATGGCCTTGCGGCACTCACGGACAAACGGTGCTTCAACCTTTAGCCGACAACGACCTTCAGCCTCGGGTTTGTGCCTTCGGTGAGGAAAGGCATTTCTCCCCTTTTGGCCCCACACCGTGTCCGTTAACGATCGGCCTAAGTAGGCCAGTCTCTCGGCGAGCCAATGCATCAGGCATCCCCAGTCCCCCTTCTCGAGGACGTTGGCAACATATCTGTCTACGGACCAACGGGCTTCCACTTTTCTAAAGAAGATTGAAAAGGGATCTTTCTAGCGCCACCCGATGACCCGTAGACAGAGGGAGTACGGACAAATGGTAAAGGATCAAGGGGTATACTTACGCGGCGAACACCTCCGCCCTGTCCTTTAAGGACAACCGCCTTCGAAGCCAAGTACCCACCTGCGCTTTTACCTTAGCCCGTACTTCCAACCAATTTCACTCCAGCTGGAAGCCCGGCCCGGCCCGGACCACACCCAGAGGATGCAGACGGGTCCGTCACTCCAGCGGATGGGCCCAAGCAGGGGGATGCCACTCCTCCAAAAACCTAACCGCAGACCTTCGCTCTTGTCAAAGTTGACCTTAGCACCTGCCACTTTTTCGTACTTCTCGACCGCTTCTTTCATTGCCAGTATGCCCAGTCG
Organism: Sepioteuthis lessoniana; assembly: GCA_963585895.1. NCBI lineage: Eukaryota > Metazoa > Mollusca > Cephalopoda > Myopsida > Loliginidae > Sepioteuthis > Sepioteuthis lessoniana. The sequence continues at coordinate 19,569,663 of OY757940.1, read as the reverse complement.
GCGGGACACAAAGACCGTAATGTCATCAGCGTACGCGGAAACCCTCGCTCGGAACGGCCAGTTAAGGAGACTCCACGCAGGGCCAGACAAGCCCCCTCATCCCTAAGCCTACGGAGCAGGCGCTCCAAAGCGTGGACATAGAGAAGAGGGGACCTTGCCGGACCGATCGGTCGATCGCAAAAGCCCTCAAACGCCTTCCGTTCACCTGCACCACCGCCTGCGGGTTGTGGTACATCATGCTGAGCCATTTGCGGAACTCCGGTTCGAATCCGGCGGTCTCCAAAAACCGTCACCAAGAACCGATGGTCCATCCTGTCGAAGGCCTTGGACTGATCTAAATTGCTCAGCGCGCCTTCAGTATCGTCTTTTATCCCCTCTAGGATCTCGCGAACCAGATGCAAGTTGTCTTTGATCGACCTTCCCTTCACAGCGTACTTCTGCTCAGATCACTAATGACAAGCTGCAAACGGTTCGCTAAGACCCGGGCCAAAATCTTCAGCTCTGTGTTTAGCAGAGTTATGGGCTTGTAATCGTCTAGCTCCTCCCAAACATGCTTGCCACCTTTCTTTAGCAATGGGATCAAACCCTTGGTAATACTGCCAGGAATGGTTCCCTTGGTAAACCAACGGTTGAACATATCCATTAGAATAGGGACAAACATGTGCGACATCCTCAAGTACACTTCGTAGGGTAAACAATCCAGTTATGGTTACTTGTTAAGGCCGACCTGCTTCAACGCATCACGAACTTCACATTCAGTAACCATACCCTCGCAACCAGCTGCTTCCGCCTCCCAAAGGCGGGGGAAGTCGGCTAAATAGTTACAAAACTCCAGCACCGGGAGGTCAGGACAACGGGCAAAGCGATCACGAAAGTGCGTCCGAAAAAGCCTCACGCATCTCGCGGTTCAAATGCAGCACACGCCCGTCCGGGGACTTAACAAATTTGATGTACCGACAAGGGAACCTCCGCAACTCATCCTCACGCATAAATGCGTTGCATCTTACGGCTTCGTTGGAAACTCTTTTTAACCTATTTCTAACTACGAAACCCTTGCAACGCCCGCTAGCCTCGCGCTTAAGGTCCCACTTAGCTAGATCTGCAGCTACGGAGTCCCCACTTCCACCGCCTGGGAGATTCTATCGTCTAAAGACTTCGCCTTCTTGGCCTTATCTAGCTGAAGCTGTTGGCTGTATTTGATGGCGAAGTCCATAATCCTATACTTAAGGGATCCCCACCACTTATTCCCGGTAACTGCCCCACTCGCGTCCGTTTAATTAGGTTTTCCAGCCGCTACGAGAAGTCCCTTATCTCCAATAAGGAGGTATTGAACTTCCAGTAACCAGCCAGACTAGGTCTATTAGCAAACCGCAGACTGAATCTAACGAGTTAATGGTCAGTCAGCCCTAACCAGTGGAACGTGGGACAAGTAACAAGGTTACTGTTAGCTCTTCTAACTAACATTCTGTCCAGGTATGACCGAATCTTGCCAGAGGGTGACATTCCTTGCCACGTCCACATCTTCCGCCCTAGGTGATCCAGACGAAACCCGTCGATCGAATCGAACTCGGCCAGTAAATCGATCAGGCTGCTATCACACCTTCCCGACCCACTATCGGCCCTATCTATATTGGGATCAAGGATCGCATTCCAACCACCCACTAAAACTGTCCACTTCGAATCGTCCAGGTACGGCCCAAACCTGGCGAATTGGGCGCATAAACCGCAACTACTCGAAACTTTAAGGTTTTCCCGGCAACATCAGCCACAACTAGTTGGCCCCCGTCACCTGCAAAGACAAGATTGACAATCGAATCGAGGCTGCATCCAACTAGCAAAAACACCCCAGCGCTGCAGCAGCTGTCTAATACTGAAAAGACCACAAAGTTGCCCTCTAGCACCCGACAGTCCTCTGTGCAAGTGAAGTGAGTCTCCTGCGCTGCAGCGACATCTACAGAGAGTTTACCAAGCAAGCAAGCACCC
>OY757940.1:19555180-19562680 GCA_963585895.1 Sepioteuthis lessoniana | reverse complement strand
GACCGATAAAATGAAATGCAGTTTCTTCCAGGCAGCGGTCGTATCGATACTGATGTATGGATGCACTACTTGGACGCTAACTAAACGGCCGGAGAAGAAGATAGACGGCAATTACACAAGAATGCTGCGAGCAATATTGAACAAGTCCTGGCGACAACACCCCACAAGGCACCAACTATACGGCCACCTACCTTCCATCACGAAAACTATCCAAGTTCGACGAATCAGTCATGCAGGACACTGCTTGAGAAGCAGAGACTAGCTCATAAGTGATGTACTCCTATGGATCCCCACATATGGCAGGACGACCAGCTCGAACATACATTCAGCAGCTATGTGAGGATACGGGATGTAGCCCTGAAGACCTACCAGACGCGATGAACGGTAGGGAGAAGTGGCGAGAGAGGGTCAGGGATATCCGTGCCTGCGGCACTATATGATGATGATGACCCTCATCTACCCAATCGAAACGACTCACTATGCATTTATCTGGTACCAGTTTAGTAGCATAACACCTAAAAACATTCCTGCCCAAAAATTGATTTTCGGAAAATTCTTACCGAAAACACAACAATATAAGAACAACAAAAAAACAAACAAAAATTACAAATTCTCGAGGCGCTCCATCTCAGAATGAAACAACCCAAACACAATAGAATGAATTTCGAATCCAGGACTCATGTACTAATATATCTTTAGCAACAACTGCTAATAAACAGAAACTAACAAAACGCTATAACAACATATCCATTAGTATAAATAATAAACACTTACAAAGCAGTAATGTACATGCAAAGGTCACATCACTTTTGCAACATATACTCTCTTAATTATGGTGGCTTAAGATCGGGATATATCATATCAACCTTTGTCGGTTATTTAATGCCAAATCCATATTTATGCAAATAATCAGTTCTATTTCAAACAATTCAGTTTAGCATAAGTACACAGTTTAATTGTCAAAAACGTTTCTATTTCAAGCTATTCAGTTTATTCAAACAGTTCTAATTCAGCTAATTCAGTTTAGTATAAGTACAGATTTTGTTAACACACAGTTAAATGTCAAAACAGTTAATATTAAACAATTCAGTTTAGTGTAAGTACAGTTTCAATGTCAAAAACAGTTCCATTTCAAACAATTCAATTTTGCATAAGCACGCAATTTAAATGTAAGTACACAGTTTATTTGTCAAAAACATTTCTATTTCAAGCAATTCAGTTAAGTCAAACAGTTCCAATTCAAACAATTCAGTTCAGAATAGGTATGCAGTTAGTTCTTTTAACCCATTCCGGGCCAGAGTGGGCCTGGGAGCAATGGCAATGAAGGGGTGCTCTGCATTCCCCAAAGCTCCTGCATCACTTGAGCCTCATCATCAGATTGTTTAGTGTCATATCCAGGACACTTATTGGGGGGGGGGTCTTACCCCTCTGCAGAGGATCAGTCGGTGTATTCTACAGCCCCAGCCAACTGGGCAAAATTATTTGAAAATTTCACGAACTTCAAATTATAAAACATTGAAATATACTCGATTACGTAATAATACCCAAACCTGGAGCCTTGCAGTTATTCATAAAGCTGAACTTAATTTGCCACCTGAAATTTGAAGCCGTCAAGAGTAAAGAAACTGTTTTAAAATCATTAGTACTAAATAAGAAATCTTAAAAAAACATTATACAACTTATTTGTATTCGACAGGAATGCTTGAAACCATATAATTGTGTGCAAACAAATGATTATTATGAAATAGAAATAGTTACTTGAAACCATATCATTGGGTATTAATTATTAGTATTAGATGGGAATATTGTGTATTGAATTACCATGACCAGAAAATCCAGCGAACTCCTTCACACAACATACGGAAACACTGGACAGCTGTTTCGACCCCACCAGGTCCCATCAGCAGCGCACACCACGATCTCCACCACTGGAGATCGAACCAGCAACCATAGACCGTAACTCTACAACTGACTTTACAACTGACCATGACTAGTTAATTTGGCGTCAGTTGTGTGCGATATGGACTGTTTTGACTACTAAAACAATAAAAAATAAAAATATACATAGATGAGAATACTAGAAGCTATATAACTGTGTATAAAATATTAGTATTAAGAATTGTTATTTGAAGGTATAATTACTTACTATGGATTATAATAATTGGTTGCAATATTATTGCTTACAAAAAACCCCTCACATGTGTATTAAATAACCTGACTAGGCTTGCCATGTGCTACTTAGTAACAAGCCAATTGAAATTCAAGAACATTTTGGTGACTTTACAGACAGAATTTCTTCCTTGACGAAAATGGTTCGTAACTTCATTCCATGACGTATGTAAAATAGAATTTAACGCAAGTAGTTATTGCAAAATGGATCCTGTTTTTTCTTTCTTTCTCAACACATAAGAATAAAATCATTTTTTGCTTGTTCGGTGGGAGTTGCATATAAACTTTTTGAAATCAGAAAGTTGAGAAATTTCAGAATAGAATTCATGGTTCGAAGGAAGTTTGTTATTAATAGTTGTAAAGAAATTTGTGCACACATGACTCGGTCGAAAGAAAGAAAGAAAGAAATATTGTTAAACTGAAAGAAAAATGTTTTAATAGAAAGATAAATTATACGTAAGTGATAGAAAGATAGATTTATATCATATTTATATATAAATACAAAATAAGAAAATCTACTGAAGTCACGGTTCTGTTTGTAAAATCCATTGTATTTATTACAAGCATCTTAGAAAAATGAAATAAAATAAAACGTCTTTTTCAACTCATTTAACCCGCGAAAAGGTTTTACCATTGATTTAAGCACAAGACAGATTTACATTTTCATCAATGTTCCTTAATCTTTAAAATTAACAATGTGCCGATTAAATCAGAAGAAAACCACAATTATTCAAACCTTTTTTTTTTCAGTTTTAATATAAATTCTAGAGAAGGCAGAGGAAATTAAACATTTAGATGATAACGGCATTCTAGAGTGATGAAGATGAATCTTAACGTCAGAGTAAATGGCAAAGAATCAGTCAGATGTAGCCCGAAAGGCATTTTTATGACGTTAGTTGCGCGTGTGATCATTGTCGACAGTCGGAAATTGCCGATAATACTATCATGACTTATTCTAAAGTCATTTATACACCGAGGCTAACAAACATATCGTGAAACGTTCATTTTTATGCAAGGAGAAATGATAAGTCAAAGAATTCCAAAATGTCGGACATTTCGTCCGACATTTCGGAATCCAAATCTCGTCCATTTTGCTTGTTCTCGCGATTTCTCATTAAAGCCACTAAATCTTTCCTTATTCTTTTTTTTCTTTGTTGTTTTTTTTTTTTTTTGCTTGTAGTAAATTCACTTGTTATTTTATTTGTTTGGAGGGGAAGTATTTTCTTGAATGATTTTCTTCTTTATATTAAAAAGCATCTAAAAGACAAATAATGCAGTTAGTCTTTTTTAAGTAATTTGTTCGTTTTTTGTTTTTGTTTTTGTTTTTTTGTTGCTTTTTTTTTTGTTGTTGTTTATTTTTCATTCTGACTCTCTTCAAAGACACAAATATGAACCGTAAAAGAAGACAAAGTGAAATTGAAAGGAAGGATGAGATTCTGACCAGATTTAAAAATCCATTCCGCATCGTAACCGATAAAGAAATAAAAGGGAGGCGTCCCTCTTATAAGTTGTCCGGAGATGTAGAACGCGAGTTCAAGTATCTCAGGAAACTATTTTTTCTTATCATTTTACACAACTTCAATGCTTAGTCTTGAATACAGACCTCAAGTGGGTTACAGTAGATACTGTTACTTTGTGGTCACCCATCTAAGTATTGGAGAGGATCATAACTGCTTAACTTCTTCCATTTTACATTTACTAAGCTTTGTTTTATCTGGAACCTAAACCTCAGGTTGTAACTAGGTGGTCACCCATCTAATTAGTGAACAGCTTCATCTTTGCTTAACTTTTTATTTTTTTCTTGTGTTGACACTAAGTCATGCTTAGTCCAGAGCGTAGGCCTTAGGTTGCTTACAGTACCTGTTGTAACTAGGTGGTCACCCATCTAGTTAGTGAACAGCATCATCGTTGCTTAACTTTTCTTTTTTCTTTTCTTTTTTGTTACTTTCTAAACTCTAATGAATCTGTAACATAGGCCTCAGGTTGCTTATAGTATCTTCTTTTAGTTAGTGTTTTCCCATCTAAGTGCTGAGCTGGATGAACGCCTCTTAACTACGGTGACATAGTGGTTACCGGTCTTTTCAGCTTAACTTGACTGTAAAACATTTGAGGGTACTTAACCTAGAAAGCTCTGGTAAAAGGAATGATATAAAGGAAAGTTTTAACAAAAATTAATCCTAAAAATGCCCTTGAAGGCATTAATCTATCATCTACTGTTGTAGAAACCTGATCTTTCTTCAAGATTTAGAATAGAAATACAAAATCAGTCTCAATACTGCCACCACTACCACTAAAACTAAATGTGAGCTGAAATACTCTAGAAATGAAAACAAATCAATAAATTTTATATATATAGTCATCCACAGACAGACTGTTTTGTTCTATCAGAACTCTTCAGTGTGGCTAGACACGCAGGAAGCGAAACCTGTCCAACTTTACGTTAGACTGTGTGTCAGACCGCTCGTCCACCAAGCGGACCACATTTGCAATGGGAATTTTCAGGTATTTTTATTTTTAAAAATAGCAGCAGCAGCCTTTGTTTACATTTTTTTATACCCTATCGGCTACCAGAGTGCTCAATTCTTTCAAAGAGCTTTGCATTACGCTAGCGGCGGCCGGCAATTCCTTCGTCAGAGAGCTCAACCCCCATGGGGGAGCATATCTCAATACTTTCTTTTGAAGGAATACAAGAATGTGAAATTGCAGTACTTTCCATATTCTCCAGAGCGTTTGACTTTTTCTTGTTTCTAAAACTGAAAATTCATCACAAGAGTAAGATTTGATGACATAAAATACAACAGAACTGTATCACACCATTTCAAAAGAGGTGACTCGATCAATGGAAAAACTCACAGGGATAAATATGTTGAATATCAAGGAGACTATTTAGCAGAAAATAAACGTTTTGTTCATTGTTCAGTTCTCATTGCTTGATATGGAGGTAACATGATGAGGCAAATGTTAGTCTCAGAAGACTATGGATCTTCACGTCTTGTTTTTGTCCCCAGGGACCCGGGGAGATTGTATGGAACGCACAATTGACAATGGAATAACTCTCTCTACTGGCTACTGGTGTATTCTTGACAATATTGTTATTGCAGGAGCTACCAGACTATATTTGACAACAGCGTCGGTCTATCCGAGAGGCGCCAGCTCCGGATCCCCTTCAGGTTAACAATTGAAAACTTTTCCATTTAGAGATACGACTGAATTTATATTTGTCCTTCTTGACCAAGGTTTGGGAATGTTGTCTGTCCTGTTATTAAACCCATACTGGGGACAGAAATGACGAATTCACGTCTTTCTCAAGGCATTAGTTCTAAGAGAACAAAAACTGTATCAGGTGGACTCTTGAGTCCGTGCCACTGTTTCTGTTTTTCGTGTTCTTGACTGCGCACATCTCCAAAGAAGAGGTATGAACACAAAATCAGAACAAGCGGTTACTGTTCATTTATCAGTTATTTTAAGTATGAATCGACCTTTCACTGCTGTCCGTCACATGAACAGATATATCAACAAAAACATCTCTTTACTGGATGAAAGAAATCTTCAGTGAACTCTTCCTCTGTAGCTACAAAGATACTAATAACCCTTAGCCTCCACGCCTATCCTGGGCTACCGACTGAAAAATAGAAAAAAAAGAAACGTAAAAGATATAATATCTTATTTAACGGTCTAATTGGCAGTACTATTGCTTGGCAATAGTGATATAGAAATAGGGATTCACCAGTCGGATATCAGGCCGACTAAGTAAATGTATACAAGTAGTTGTTTGAGTTCTAAGACTTAAAAAAACTGTTAGTCGCCGTGTACAAACTTGACAGGGACAAACTTGCTATATTATTTTGAGTATCAATTATCTTCGGCAACAAATTTAGCGAATACATCTTGTTAAATCATGGGACAGAGGAGAACAAAAAACAAATATGGCAATCTTGCCTAGAGAATAGGCATGCGCAAATGACTTCCGGTGGCTCAGTGTCTTTTGTTAATTATTGTTAGACTCATTAGCAGATATGTTAGAGATTGTTATCACCAGTGTAAACTTGCCATTTCGTTCTCAGGGGTAATGTAGTCCAACAAAGATTTCTCCAATCTTGTTAGGTTTGAAATATTTGTGCAGACGCTTTGGGCCTAGCCATTTTGCAATTAAAATGAAGTTAGAAAAGAAGAAAAAAATGGTGGATCTGATATAAAAGATAAAAGGGGAACAAAAGAAAAGTTAAACAAGATGAAAGGGAAAAAAGCCAAGAAAAAAATGGAGGGAGAAAGAGAGAGACAGAGACAGAGACAGAGAGAGAGACAGAGATGAGGAGAAATAACGTGTGTAGGTAAAAGTTAAGCGAAAATAAAGAAATCAATTGTGTGGCACAAGGCTAAAATTGCAGGGTATCCAATACGGACCTAACTCATTACAGTCAAGATTGCTAGTTAAACATCTATGCACACACACACACACACACACACACACTCACACACACATACACACACACACACACACACACACACATATATATATATATATATACATATATTTGTTTTCGATTAATGATGATCAGAGTTGTGAAACTAAGAGTTGTGAGATATTAATCCTTTTTTCATTATATATATATATATATATATATATATATATAATGAAATAGAAGAATTATGACTCAGTTCTAAGTTTCATTGATTATTAGATTCTATTGGGTAGTAATTTAGAAATAATAATCAGCTTTTTAACACTCAACATTGATATATTCAAATTATCTAATTCAAATTATCTAATAGTAGAGACGGAAACATATGTTCGAACGTTTTCGTTAGCACACTTTTAAAGATCTCTAAAGACAGGCATTCTTAAATGAATGAATTAATGCTGAACCAAACTTTGTTTTTTTGATTCTCTCTCTCTCTCTCTCTCTCTCTCTCTCTCTCTCTCTCTCTCTCTCTCTCTTACACACACACACATATATATATATATATATATATGTATAGGTTGAAATGTAATTGATTGGGGTGAATCTGACAAGATGATAAAAATAAGTGGAAAGATGGATAAATCAGATAAGTACAAAGGGTTTAAACTCTTTGTAAGTACCTGATTTATCCATCGTACCACTTATTTTTATCATATATATATATATATATATATATATATATAGATATATATATATATATAACATTTATTGATTTGTTTTAATTTCTAGGGTATTTCAGCTCACATTCAGTTTTAGTGGCAGTGGTGGCAGTCCGCAAGAGAGAGGGTGTATAGTAACAAAAAAGTATATAGAAATAACACTTGATTCTTCCTGTGACGATCAAAAAGTAGGGTTGGTGAGGGGAGAT
>OY757940.1:19487680-19550180 GCA_963585895.1 Sepioteuthis lessoniana | reverse complement strand
TCATTTCATTATTCGTTCCCCAAAGATGACTCCATTTGGGACCGATATACTAAAAAATATATTTTTTCACTCTAAGCCACGATTCTTTCGAGAATCCTTTACTTTTGCTTTTCCTAATCATTTGCCTCTTAGCCCTTCCTCATCCCAATTACAACCCAGACACTACAATAAAGACAATTTTCTGCAACATCGCATTATAGTCAATATCTTTTCCATGAAACAAGTCATTCCAAAATCCCTTTTCACATAAACACTTGCCTACTTCTTTCTTATCAACTCCCTAAAATCTATCTCCACTTTCAAAACAAAAAAATCTTAAATGAAACCTGATACATTTGATTTTAAATCCCTCCCAACTTTTCCTGCTACAACGATACCCTCTTCACTCTCCTCACATACTTTTAAATAGAAAAACTCAGAAAACAGTCTCTGTCTTGAAGAGGTTCATGAAGATGAAAATGGACAAGACTTTATTTACATGGTTCAAGTCCCAGTCTAACAATTTAAAAATGAAGTCTGTATTTCTCCACAACTATACCCCTTCTCATGTATCTAAACTTACCCGTGACTTCTTTGAGCATAACAGATTTACAGCAGAAAAAATAATGGAATGGCTACCATGAAGTCCAAATCTGAATCCGATCAAAGGTCTCTGGTCAATTGTGAACATGAAATCATATGAACATGGCAAACAATACGACAGCAAAACAGGCCTTTAGGGAGCAATTAAAACTACCGTGTCAGATACTGAACTTGTTGAAGTAAATAAAATGACAAAATCAATGGTTGATAGAATACTGGCTGTAATTGAGAAGGATCAGTATATTAAAATGTAAAGAACTCAAAGATTTACTATATGTGTTTGTTATTTGTTCTATTACAAGAGTTGTTCAGTTTTTGATGATTTTATCACCTTTTTATTGAATTAATATGTGATTATTTGATTTTGCCTGATAACTTTGGACGGCAGTTTTTTTAGAATACATAAAAAAACTTCAATAAGACATTTTGCTATTACCTAAAATTTTAACCCAGTCTTTGATTTGACATGTAAATTGATTATTTCAAATTTGAAAAAATTTTAACCAAATTTGAATCATTGAAATTTATGGGATATCCTTCATAACTCTTTGTCTGTCTGTCTGTCTGTCTGTCTATATATATATATATGTATATACATTTGTTGTGTAGTAAAATAAAAAATATTCGACACATAATGATAAGAGATATTTTGTTCCGACGAATGTTAATAGTCGTATTTGTTCGCAGACTGCCTTTAGTGTGCACCGCTCTCAATAGTCCTCAGACTAGACCATCCTGAGGGGTTTCCCGCCCCTCCACAACAATATTTAAATTTATGACGACGTGAAATGAAGACCAGGAATGGGCCGCTCTACGCCATCTGCAGGCACATTCAGGACAGGCTGAAGTTATGACCCTGGCTTGATGGCATAGTATTGTGGTTCCTTCTCCATCGTCTTTTGTCCTCGAGAGCAACTCTGCGGGTTTTTTCGAAGAAGGAAACAACATGTTTGGTAGTTAGACGCCAAAGGCAACTGTTCTCAGCTTGAGTAGACCATCGTCAATAGTTGATATGATAGGTTCCAAAAGGATTTTTTCAAACACCCTTTCAATCACTTCTTTAAATTCTCTTTTCTTTAAATTGACTTCTAGTTCAAAGAACTATGTTGCGTCTGTGAAACAGGAAGAGATGCGCTGCAAAGCTCTATGTGGGCAGCAAGGGCAGCATCGTTGACAAAGCAAAGATCAGTTGCTTCAGGGTCTTCATGAGCCTTTAATCGTCGGAGATTAAACAGGTTGCCATCAAGACAGTATCTGGTAGACTCCTATCTTCAAGGTCAATCATAGCCTGTCTGAGCATTATATATATATATATATATATATGCTATTTGAGTATATATACATATATATATACTTGAATACACACACACACACACATATATATATATATATATATATTTAAGCATGTTTGATTAAATGATAAAGACACATTTCGACTATATAATTTTATTAAGACCCTTTCAACTTTCCTGATAAGTGTCTTAGTTTCAGGTTGGAATTGATAGATGAATTTACCAAAAAGCGCTCCAACCTGAGACCAAGACACTGATCAGGAAACTTGAAAGGATGTTAATAAAATTATATATACAAAGTGTGTCTTTATTATTTAATCAAACATGCTTAAATAAAAGACCGTTGCCTAATTACACCAGCACACACACACATATATTGGTATACATATATGTATATATATTGTCATCCACAGACAGACCTGTTTTGTTCTATCAGAACTCTTCAGTGTGGCTAGACAGGCTATATTCCCGAAGCTGGGGTCAAAACCCGGTTGACTCAAAAAGGAAGGAAAATTAAACGCTTATGTATCACATTTGTTTTTGTTTTACATATATCCGCTTAATGTATATGTATATATACATATGTATACATGTGTATATATACATATGCATATATATGTTAATACATGTATGTATATATATGTGCATATACATGAATACATTTATACAGGCATGCATATATATATATGTATACTGGTATGCATACATATATACATATATATATATATATATGCTTTTTTTTTAGAAATATGTTTATATATATGCTCATTAGGGTAGGTTGATTTTTCATTTTTTTTTAAATATCAAAAAGAATAATGCACTGAAAGTTGTGTATATACCTATTAGATACTCATACCAAAAATTAGATCCGAATTTTCAACGTTTTTTTTTCTAATTTGGCAAAAAAGATTTTGAATAAACATGAACTGAAAATTCCTCGTTTTTGCCAGATTTGGCCTAAATATTGATGTAAAAACCAAACAATTTCAGTATTTAAATTAGGAAATCTTATTTTATTTTATGGAAATATAATAAATAAATTATAACAAAACTTTAAATTGAAAATTGAACCCCTACCCCACCTAGCTTTACCTGTGTCGAATTTGAAATGCTATTATTCAAGCAGTAATATTCGAATATAGTGAAAAAAAATTTTTTTCTTGATATGAATTGAAATACAACAAACAAACAAATATGGAAAAACAAATAATTGTTTAATAATTTTTAATATATGGAATCAAATAGTTCCATATATGAGCCCTTACATGAAAACGCTGGTCTCAATTGTTGGCACAAAACTTTTGCAAGTATGTGCTGGTGCCCTGCTACAAAGCCATACACGGATTGAGAAGCCTCTGTTACTAACTTAACTGCCCGTTCCACACCTTGGGAACGTGAAGGGAAATCTGGCGAGTTAATCTTTTCACCAGTTAACAATGAATTCTGTAATTCATTGTCAGAAAAGTAGTGTATGTGGTGGCTCACAGACTCCATTTACTGACAAATCAATTAAATCAGTCCATATATATATAGAGAGAAAGAGAGTGAGTGAGAGATATGAAGACGAAGAGATAGACAAACAGAGCCTATTACTCAGAAGTATTTGAACAAACGAACAGTTAGCTTCTTATTGCTTTGTTTTAAGAGTGAAAAAAAAAAAAAACGGAACATTATACAAGCAGGAAATTTTATCGGAATCCTCAGACGAAAGAGTACATTTACTCCAATATCGTGTCCTGCACGCTAACCACTATGTCCCATCAGGATTCTTTTTGTCCTATTTTAGGATTCAAAATGAACAAAAAAAATTCTCGAATTCTAAACCATTTTCAGAATTGATAAAGGAGATTAAAAAGGCTAATTCTCATATCTATCTAGAAGAGTTCTCGAACTTATAAGATCATTTAGATAATCCTTGCTCGAAATTCTTCACGGACTCTAAAATTATAAACAATAAAAACAAATTTGGTACTTTTCAAATATATTCTATAGCACACTGATCCTTATATCTACAGAAAATACTGTTTATAGACAACTCAACATCCTACATAGAAACGAAGGGAAGGCACAAAGAGAGAGAGAGAGAGAGAGAGAGAGAGAGAGAGAGAGAGAGAGAGAGAGAGAGAGAGAGAGATATTGAAAGACTTAAGGAAGGAGTGGGTGGGAAAGAGGGAAAGGACATACAGAGACTTTAGAAAGGTAAAAGAAATTAAAAGATACAAGTCAAGAAAAGAAAGAATGAAAAGTTGAGAGAGAGTAAAAATAGAAGCAGAAAAAGGGAAATGAAAATCATGGATACACAGTGAAAGAAGGAAACAAACAAAGAGAAAAGTTTGATGAAAAAAATGAACGAAAGGAAAAAACTTTACGTAAGAAAGAAAGAAAGAAAGAAAACATTAAAAGAAAAATGAGGATGTGAAAGGAAGAGAGAGAGAGAGAGAGAGAGAGAGAGAGAGAGAGAGAGAGAGAGAGAGAGAGAGAGAGCAGGAGAAAGAAAAAGAAGATTTCTACATCTGAAACAAACCCAATTCTCCATCTAGTTGGTTTATTAATGATGAGAGAGGAATTAGTTAATGAGACAAAAGATTAACGCTTGTCTTAATTATTATCTGTTGGTTTTGTTTCCTTTGTTTCTTTTCCAGAAAACCTGATAACATCCGACAAAAATTCAAATCTAATTTTACTTACTTTTTCTGATTATATGTAAAGAATTTTTTACAAAATGTCGAGGAGGACACAATTTTGTCAAAAAAACTTAATTCCTGACCCCAAACAATCCCTTTCTTCCTTATCATATATATACCTGTCAGTAATATTATATGCTTGTATCACATGGACTCCAAAGAAACGCTTGAAGAAAAAGTTAGAAGGGAACTATTCAAGGGTTCAGCATGTTGCTTTGAACAAACCCTGGGAGCATCACTCTATGCGGCAACAACCTCCCATCATACAAACAGTCTAAGTAAAACGACCAAGACATGCTGGGCACTGATGGAAAGAACATAGTGACGTTGTCCCATGGACAGTTACTGTTGTACCGTGGTAAGGAAAAGATACACAGTGAAATAAAGTTAATTGTTTCTTAACTCAAGAGTTACAGTCCGGCTAGAATTATAAGAATCGCGCCGTTGGTGTTACGTTCGAAGTTGGTCTTACTCCTGACCGACGTCCTTTCAGAGCTGTCTTTCTACTTCTCCTTCTGCTTCTATTTCTGCTTCCCTTTTTGCTTCCCCAGCTTAAGAGACACGGCGTCTTTTATACTTCCGCGATACCGGAAATCACGGTGCGAGCCACTATACAACCGTTACGCACCAGTGTTAGACGGCTCTGTGAAAACAAAAGGTGCCGTTTTGAGGATTTGCCATGTGTGATAACCAATTGAGACGAATTACGGGAGAGAATCAAGAGAATCTGTGCTGTCGGCACGCCTTGATGATGATAAGGTTTTTACTCACTATTTAGTAACAATAGATCTGTTAGGCTAGCTTATTAATGATTAAACCCAGACAGAATACCCTTTCTTTCTTTCTTTCTTTCTTTCTTTCTTTCTGAAGAGAATATTTATTCAATAATTCTCTTGAAATTCGCATGGAGGTAGCAGAGCACCCATCTCTACTCGTTGAATAAAATAACAATCTAAATATGTTATTTGAAACGTTTTCTTTCTTTCTCGTGTGAGTTTATCGGAATTTGATCGATAATGAAAGCAAAACGATATATTTCTATAAATAAACAAATCAGGTAAAAAAAAATATATATATATATATTCGACGGAAAGCCTGAGGTACACAAAAATAAGATATTAGAATTGATTGGAAACTTTGAAGAAATAGGAAGTTATTCAAAAGAAAGAAAGAAAATAGTTTTAAAGTATCAATTTTAATCCTTCGCAGAAAAAAGTCATTCAATGAAACGTTGCAAAAATCAATAAGCAGATATTTTCACATACACAGATCGTATAAAAAGGAATAAGTTAAGCTTGATAGAAAGACAGAAAGATAGGAGTTCATACTGCATACCAATTCGGAAAAATTATAAGAACACTGAAAAAACTGACATTACGAAGGTGAAATAACTTTTAAGCCGCACTGGTTGCACGGATTCCTTTCTCTCTCTCTCTCTCTCTCTCTCTCTCTCTCTCTCTCTCTCCATCCTTTCCTATTGGCTGTCGCTCTTAGTAAGAGCTCTTGACGGAATCTAGTGTCTACTTAAAGTTGATGAATAGACTGATTAAGTTATATGAGATATCCCAAGGAATTAATTGATTGAGAGAGTGAGAGATTGGTTTTAACGGTATGTCAACTCATCTGGGATCATTTCAAGCCTAAAAATATAGAGGGTTTCAAAAGATAAGGATATAATTTTAAAGAAAGTCTAGCTCAAGATTATACTGACTTTTTTGAGTTTGTACTATATCGGTAGTCAACCATTAAACCTCATACTGAATCCAGTATGCATTGACTGTTGAGCTCTAACCGAAGTGAAAGCCAAGACGGGTTGACGTGCCATTAAAACCTATCCATTAGTTGAAAAGAGGATTTATTTTATTACATCACTGATACTCTTCTACGAAACAAAACTAGTTTTCTTATCCTTACTCACTTAAACAACGTCAAATATGATTTTTAAGCCCAATAGTAATTAACGGTTGATAGGTTTTTACGGCATGTCACATCATCAAGGGTTATTTTATGCCAAGTGTTAGGGAATTGTATTCACAATAGGTTTATATTTACTTTTTTTCCAGTGATATTTTTTAAGTCTTTTCTTTTTTGCATACGGTCCTATCAAATACGAATAATTCTAAACAGATCTATTACTCTGGATCAGAGTCGACCTGGCAGTAATGGCAACGAAGGTGTATACTTCACTCCCCAAATCTCCGGAACTAGACCCTTAATATAAGATACGGTAGTATTATATCCAGGATACTCCATTTTTAAGGGTTTATAACCCTTCTTTAGGTGATACAGTCTGCGTATTGTAAGCCTCATCAACAAAGTATTTCAAGACATGTCAAGACATCTTCTTTATAGAATTTATCAATAAGGGAAAGTACTCTATAATTAGAATTTAGTAGTTATCTCTCTTGAAGTTATAACGGTCAGAGTGAGCAAAAACAGAGATATTAAATTGCAAATAGGAAATGTTCATGATTATATGTGATTTTTGACTAGTATTATTTTCATCTTATTTCTGTTTCTTTGAGTCATAATTCTCCTATCCTCTCTCAAAGATCCAGCAGCATTAAGTATCTTACTAGAAGTTACACAACTTTAGCATTCACTGTAACGGCAGTCCACGATGATTAGGATACTTCGATTTATGAACGAGAATTTAGATAAGTTACATTTACTGATACGAGATATACCCAGGAATGAGCAGCGGAATAAAAACAATCTACCACCGCGGGTTAAAAAAGGGTTCAGTTTGAAAATCCTTGAAGGCAGGTTACAAGACTACAAAAGACACCTGAAGATGATCGGAGGACACAGCTGTCGAAACCAAAATATAATAACTTATATGAGAACAGTAGTGCACATTGCATAAATACTAGGGAGGTACAGATATAACAGGGTGCCACCCTGTTAGTACATGAGAACACGTTTGGGTAGTTTGAAGCATTGAATGGCTTGATCTTTATTTGCAATAACATCATCAGAAAGAAGTTAATCGAAGGGTTCGAAAATTTCATGTCATAAATTGAAATCATAATCAGCGATAGAAATATTATGTGATGAAACGGATACTATTAGATATTATTTAAGTTTTTTTAATAAATAAACAAAAAATATTCAAAGGAAAGTATGATATACACGGAAATAAGATATTTAAATTGATTAGAAACTTTGAAGAAATAAGAGGAAGTTTTTCCAAAGGAATACTGATTCTTTAAAAATGTTTTCTGAAAAGAAAACATCTTTAAGAATCAGTTTTAATCCTACGTTGAAAAATGTCATTTAATGAAACGTTACAGAAATCGCTAAGTAGATATTTCCTATTCAATGAATAAACACAACAAATAAAAAAAATGACTAAGTTAAGCTAGAAAGAAAGAAGAAAAGGAAAATTATAAAAAAAAACACTGCAAAAGTCGACATTACAAAAAGGAAAATAACTAAAAAAGTGAATTAACTGATACGAGATATCCCAAGACATGAACAATAGAATCCCCGTGAATTAAATAAAGGGTTCGTTTAGAAATTCCTTGAAGTTTACCTTAGCATACAACCAAAGAAACTAGAAGATGACTGGAGGATAAAGCAGCCAAAACCAAAATATACCAACCAAGACTGGAACGATAGAAAAAGTTGTATGAATAAATAATGAATAATAACAACTGATGTCAGAAATTTAGATAGATACAATTAAGTGTTATTTGGAGATGAGTTGCAAGTTCACGTTATTCTGAGATATGTCATAAAGGAAAATTACTTTGTATGTTGTCCCAACGTGCTGTCTTTTTCATTATGGAATAGATAGGCACCCTGCATGGTGTAATAGTAAACAAAGCTAGCTGATCAATAATTACTAAGTAGTGAGTTCGATCCTCACCAGGTGGTTCCTATTTGAAACTTTATAGCAAATCTAGGCAATGATTAATTTAAAGGTACCAAATGATGTTTAATGGCCAGAGAACTAGTCTAGTAGAACTTTGTTAGTGAATTCAGTTTTCAATAGGTGCCTCATATGTCAGGTTTTACGCGTTCTAAGTTAAGCTTAGTAATTGACAACTATTATTGAGTATAATATTTTAAACCCATTTTCGTTAATTACAAGTTATTCCTAACAATGTATAAGAACTTAGAATGTTGATTATTGCTATGTTATAAAGATACATCTAAATTTTATGATCCAAATGAAAGAAGACAAATGTCGGATCATGTCGTATTAAATGGATGGCCATTCTGGTTCAGACACAACCGAGAATGTGCTTTTATCGTATTAGCACTGGTTTGAAAATTAATTCTGTTAAGTGTCGGTTGTTTCCTTTAGCTACTGACACTATTTATAGAAACACAATTAAAAGCAAACGCTATACACTCTAACGGTAAAGACGCTCTTACATAGTAGTAATGCAAAAACAAAAGTTACATCCCGTTTGTCATAGATCCTCCCCTAATGATGGCCCAAAGTCGGGCAGAAAGTACCTGGGATATATACAATTATGGAAAATACATCAATCAATTCCTGCCGAATACGATAAAAGCAATACGGCAATATGAACGGATCAACAAGAAAATATGTAGACAGAAAATGTCTATTATGTTCAACGAAATTTGTATTAATGAAGAAATGCTGCCAAAATATATATATAAGTATCAACAGTAAAGACTTCCTGTAGTGTTGTGGTTAACGTGCTTGGCTGTAACATCGTAGTAAGCGAGTTCGAACTCCAATTGCGCTCTTATGTTCTCTTTCGATCTAATACCCTTGGAAAAAAGTAAACCCTTTTATCCCCTGCAATGGTTTGAACAGCACCATTACTGTTTTTCTAAAAGGATGGCCTTGGCATTAAATAACACACGAAGGTTGATATCTCATTAAATAAAAAAAGAAATTATTTACAAGAACATTCAAACATGTCCTGATAGATAAATTGTGCACATATTGTTGTATGAACAAGCAGTATGTAAAAGGGTGAAAAACACTAAAAAAAAGTCCTACATGATGAAAGTGGGTCCAACGTATAGTAAGCTATGCTAGCTTTATGTTTAAATGACGAATCAAGAGACAAAGTTGATAACCGCAAGGAAATACAAAATCCCTACTGACCAATGAACAGAAATAAAAAGGCACTTCTCAACTGTCCAATAAGCAGGGATAAAAGCACTTCTGAACTGTTCAATAAACAAAGACAAAAAGGCACTTCTCAACTATCCAATAAGCAGGGATAAAAGCACTTCTGAACTGTTCAATAAACAAAGACAAAAAGGCACTTCTCAATTGTCCAATAAATAGAAATAAAAAGCACTTCTCAACTGTTCAATGAACAAAGACAAGAAAACGTCTTTATCGTTCCAAGAACGGAAACGAAAAAGACCAAGATGAATTTTTGTTTCGTTTTGTTTGGTTTCTTTGTTTAATGGCCTATCAACCTTTGTAAGTTATTTAATACCAAAGCCATTGTTGTTGTAGAACAGCAGTAGCGGTATTTAACCCATAGCTGCAGGGAGGAGAACAAGGGGACTAATACTTTTCCCAAGAGTAAAAGTGAAAGCGAATATAATAGTACAACTGGAATTCGAACAAGCTTACTTTGAGGCCGCAATCCAGCACTTTAGCCATTATACCACGAGGGACTCCCTGCAATGGATTCTGGGATAAGGGACTACGAAGAGTCTGAAGGACATGTCTCTTCAATCCATTTATTGTCTCAAGAGAATTGCAGGCTTCGCAAATCATTTCATTTGATATTTCAGCATTCTTTTTATAGTAGTGAAAAATAGGCAATTGGTAGAACTGAGGATTTTTGAAAAGGAACAAATATACACTATCAAGCATTTTGCCAGAGGTAAGATATCTGACTGCTAGTTTACATGATCCATCGATTCTTGTTCTCCTGTTGTGAAAGGATGTGTAAATGCAAACTACTAAGAACCTGCTTTAAAACCATGCTTAAAAATTTCACTTCCAGAGTTCTGTATGGATCTATGTGGGAATTCTTGCTTTAAATCATATAATTGCTTGCAAGTTATTTGTATTATATAGGAATACTTTGAACTATATAATTGTCTAAAAACTATGTATTAAGAATAATTACTTGTATCTATAATTGCTTACGAATGATGACTAATTATAAATAATTTCTTGAAACCACATAATTGTTCATTAGACAGGAACATTTAAGAGTATACAATTATTTATAGATTATTTATATTAGAAAGGAATACTTTATACTATATACCTCTAAACAAATAAGTGATTATCATACATAAATAAAGAAAGTGCAATTTGAAAGAAATGATTGCAATGGAAAGTTGAAAATATAAAGTTATAATATTACATATTAATCTTTGACAGTATGTTGTGGATTTCTAAACAGGATATTCCACCTGTGTAAACAAGTGGGCAGCAGAAGTAAATCACGTGAATTGAGAATCGGAAGGAAAATAAGTGGGAGTTGAGAATATTATATAACAAAAGATTTGCAGTCAGATTCGGGAGGGAGTCGGTCAGATTCGGAGAACAACCAGCGAGTGCTCAGGGTAGGATGTAGCCGCCCCTGACCGAAAAGCCGAAGAAGTACAAAGCGGGGTTTTGAATATAGAATCACAACGTGGGTTAAAAAGATATGGTGTCAATCATAGCAGCCTCTCATCTCCCTGTTTTTCTTTCACTTATAGTCAATTCGACCCTTTCGTGACAATAAAGAAGATAGATATATTTTTATAAATAGAAGTATTGTTGCCTCTTCATTGGTATACAATAATAATTCCAATGAAACGTTTACAAATGAATAAAATCTCGGCGCTAAATAACCCACAAGAGGTTGATATGCTGTTAAATAAACCAAACTAAACCTAAATAATCCATATTAGATTGGAATAGATAGTAAATGATAGGAATAATTAAAATATTAAATCAAATGTGATTGAATGAAAGAAGAAATTTATTGTTTTTATTTTCAGAAGCCACATAATTGCTTGAAATACTTTAGAGCATGTTACGAATGTGAGATCGAAATGCTTGAAACTATATAACTCTGTGCAAGAAATAATCATAGACAAATAAGTGCAAATTTTAAAAATTGCACTCGAACATTGAGAATATGGATATGAGAGCAAATATCTACAAACGAATCAAATTTCGGGATTAAATTGCCCATAAAAGTGTTGATATGCTGTTAAACAAATCAACCTAACTAAACATCTCAACTGTTTTGAGACATTTGTACAACGAATCAACCAATGAAAATCAAAGTGAAAGAATTAAACCCTTAACTTTATATCCCGCAGACTAATACTCTGACCTGTTATCTCCTGTCTGTCGAATAATTCTACTCAATGTATCGTTTTCTATCAGTTGATTCTCGGCCTTTGACCGGAAATCTCTCCCCGCCTGTCCGTCAAGACCCCTCACCACAGCTCGATGGTTTGTCCACTCCAGCTACTAAATCCACCACGTGACCTTTGTTATATTTCACTTGATCTGCACTTCAACAGCCATTGTCAATTTCCGTCAAGAGCTTTTCAGTCATAGTGACAACCAGCAGACGTGCGCGCGCATATGACAGACTTCCGATGAAGACACCATTCATTTTTCGACTCTTCCTAACGATCTCAGGATTTATGTATTTCTGGAAGAGATCTGTTCTAAATTATAATAGCAAGATGCTTTGAAATGGGCGCAGTTCATTACTATATTGGGACAATTCAATCAAGCAGACTCCTCTTTATTCAAAACGTGGTATGATATTGTTTGATTAAGGGGGTGTCATTGGTTTTCGGTTTCGAGTTGAGGTACCGGATCGTGTAACCAGTGACACTAAATAAATATGAATAAGTACTTATATGGTTATAATTTATTTTATCATAACTAGCAATACTTAATCATATTACATCCAGGTTGTAAAATTGTCAACATTTAAAATAAAAGACGTAGAGCTGATTTAGACAAAGTAATAGAAAAGTAACACTGTATAATAGATCTCACATATTACTTGAAACTATTTACTTGTTTGAAAGTTATTAGAATTATATTAGAATACTTGAAACCATATAATTGTGAGTATAGTATTTGCATTCAAATTGTTACTTGAAGCAACAATTTTTTTCAAATTAACTACTTGAAACTTATCATTAGTGGCTTGTATTAAAAAGACTGCGTTATTGAATCACCAACCAACCAACCCTTCCAATAATCTCTAATCGAATAAATACCTGGTGCTTTGTTTAAAAATGGATTGTTTTTCTTGTTTACTTCTCCTGGCTGACCATAGGTTGATCGTATTCACCTTTCTTCTGTAATCAAGGTCTCCTACGCAATACTTGATGATAATGATAATGAAAAAGAACTAAAAGTTTATTTAATTCCATGCAAAGTTTTTAAGGATGTCGAAAACAATCAAGACGTCAAATGTCAAATTTTCGTGCACTGACAACAGTTTGTTCTTCATGGAAGAAACATTTTTCTTTTTTTAAGTGCATCTGCCTTTAACTCAAATTGTCATCGTAACGCATTAATATTCGGATTTTAAGAAATAAAAACAAAGCAAAGAAAAATAATTATTGAATTACCACGTCCAAACGAACCAACAAAAAACTGACAGCTAATACGAGGATGAGTCAGAAGTTTTACAATATTTTACCCACGTGATTCACAATTCGGCAGATCTGAATACTTTTGTTGTAGCCATGAAGATGATGAAATACACTGCCCTATGAGATGCTAAGCTCGCCTGATACTCTCCGGGTGCTACTCACCGGATTTGCTTAAATGGCTTGAAGCATGACCATAGAATCCACGGGTTTAAGCTTGCCTGATCTTGCACGACCGTTTTTGCAACCCGAGCAAAATATTTTGAAGCATCTACTAACGATACTGTAATCAACTGTACATTCACATTTCGCACAACAAATATTTTTTGCAGTGCTATGGTCCATTTCGAACTCGTAAAGTTTTCAAATTAGATTTCGTTATATGTTCTTCTGTGCGGCTTTTAAATCACATACTGAGTGAAACAATCCACAAATTATCAGCCTACCAATTACCATGATACTACCAACCACAGTGGATACCATCACGGCTTGAACTGCTTCGATCACGTTATAGACGTGCTGCAAACTAAGAAGTACGAAAATATTGCAAAGTTTTTCACTTACCTAAGTATAAGCTATTTGAAGCCTGTGTGTCAGATCAAACAAAACTTATTAAGCTACGACTAACTAGCAGATTTTATCATAGTTGGTTGGTTGGTTGGTTGCTCTTACAGCATGCTAAACCTTGTTGGGTTATTTATTGCCAAATTGAGACATTTTTTGTGAGCAATTACTCCTATTTTGTGATAATTTGTACACAAGTAACTACTGTTAATTGGCCGAATAAGACCAGGGTTCAATCCCAGGTCGAGTCATACCAAAGACTCAAAAAATGGTACTTGGTGCGGCCTTGCACTGTTGTCAGTGCACGAAAATTTGACATTTGACGTCTTGATTGTTTTCGACATCCTTAAAAACTTTGTAAGGAATTAAATAAACTTTTAGTTCTTTTTCATTATCATTATCATCAAGTATTGCGTAGGAGACACTGATTGGTTGGTTGGTTGGTTGGTTATATGGCATGTCCACCCTTGTTCGTTTATTCAATAACGCAGTCTTTTCATTAAAAGCCACTAATGATAAGTTTCAAGTAGTTAATGGTAGTCATTTGAAAAAAATTGTAGCTTCAAGCAACACTTAGTGTTATAAGGTACGGATCAAGAGTAAAGTGGAGCCATCCAGAGAATGGAGTAGCGCCTTCCCGTACACCTGGGTGTAGTTGCTATTGAAAAGAGAGCCTTCGGGTCACCAACAACTACTGTAAATACAAATGATATGCACAGTTACATGGTTTCAACTATTCATATCTAATGCTAATAATTTGCGCCCACTTGTAAGAAATCCTGTCAGCTGGGGCTGGAGAATATGCTGACTGCATCTCTTCTGACTGTTAAGATCTCTTTAACGAGTATCCTGGATATGACACTAAACCATCTGATAGTGAGGCGCCACTCCTGGAGCTTAGGGAAGTGTGGAATAACTCTTCATTGCCATTACTCCCAGTTTTAGTCTAGCTCGGAGTGGTAGTACTTATCGGGTTCCTGTTTATAGGTCAAATAGAACTCTTTAATCATTTATTATGGCTGAAACCATTAGAACCTATTTGTGTTAGATGGAAATATTTGAAACCATTTTACTGTGTGCAAATAAATAAAACTATTAGTATTGAATAACAATATTTGAAACGATTTAACTGTGTGCAAAGAAAAGAGTTCTGGCCTGATCAAAATGGTATTACCAATAAACTATTCTTTACAAAACATATGAATTATATATATTTATTAACAACTTGGTATTAAATAACGCACAAGGGTTTATATGCGATAAAATTCAACCAACCAACCAACCAACCAACCCTTATATAATTTCACGTATTTGTTATCTAATACAACTAATTTTTTAAACAGTTATGTAAAACAATAATTATTTACACAAGCCTCTTGCGATCGATTCTTATCGTAAAACTAACAGGCGTACTAAAGAGTTTGCGACAATCGTAATTTTAAACAGTTTCTTAATATCTTAAAGATTTTTTCAAGTGATTTTAATCATCAGTATATATATATGTATATATATATATATATATATATATAGGGGGGAAAACAGTTGCTCGATCCTACGCCCTACCATACATAAAGGTTCTGTTTAGACGAAAAAATTGATTTACGACTTTTCTTCAAGGTCATCATCTACTAAATAAGATATATAAATAAAGAAAAACTTTTATGTTTTACGTATTCTTTTATTCGCACCAGGGCGAATAAAAGAATACGTTTTTCAGTACATTATACTCAGAGCATTTACAATACATGAATACTTAGAACTTGTACCCGGTTATGGCTAACGGAATCAGAACAGGCGACCCCAAATAGATTAAATAAAGGACGTAGTCCGAAGTTCCGTGAAGGTTCGACAAACACCTGAAGAAGGCCAGAGGATGTATCGACCGAAACGTTGTGGAAATAACAATAAAGATGAAAACAATATTCCGAAAACCCTTAATGATAAATATTTATATATATATATATATATATATGTGTGTGTGTGTGTGTGTGTGTGTGTAAAGTCTTAAATTTAATGAATTCCTCCTTTATGGTATATTAAAGGATAATATAGGTTTATTTGATGGTGCGCATCTCCTCTGCGAGTAACACGTGACTGTATCTGTCTAAATCATTAATGAAAACTGTATGAATATTGTAAAGAATGAATTAACATTATTCACACACTTCTCACTACGATTCAAATCTTGCTTTTTATATTTTGTATTCGGCCACTTTATCTACTGGTCATCGGCAGGTGTATTAACGGAACCCCTCAAGTAATTTTGAAACGACCCCTTTATTTAATCCACAGGGATTCTGTTGTTTATGCCTTGGGATATTTCGTATCAGTTAATACGCTTTTTCAGTTATTTTTGCTCTTGAAATGTCGACTTTTGCAGTGTTTTTTATAATTTTCTCGACGTGATATATAATAAAATTTCTTTTTCTTTTTTCTTTTATTTATTGCGTTTATTTATTGAATAGGAAATATCTACTTACCGATTTCTGTAACGTTTTATTCAATGACATTTTTCAACGTAGGATTAAAAACTGTTTCTTTAAAAATGTTTTCTTTTCTTCCTTTGGAAAAATTTCCTCTTATTTCTTCAAACTTTCTAATCAATTTTAACGTCTTATTTTTGAGTATATCAGACTTATCTATGAATATTTTTGTGTATTTACTGAAAAACTTAAATAATACCAAATAGTATCCGTTTTATTACATATTATTTTTAGCGTGAATTATGATTTTAATTCATGATTTGTAATTTTCGAACCCTTCTTTTTTTGTTTAAATCTGATCAGATTAACCTGTGGGTGTCCTCATGGTGTAATGGTTAACACGATGGACTGCGGAATCGTAGTAAGCAAGTTCGAATTCCAGTCGCGCTATTACGTTCACTTTGGGACAAATACCCTTGGGAAAGTTATGAACCCCCTTACCCTCCCAGCTGTGTGTTAAATAGCAGCAGTTCCGTTCTTCTAGAAGGATGGATTTGGCATTAAATAACCTACAAAGGTTGATATGCCATTAAACAAAGAAACCGAATCAGATTAACCTCCTTTTGGTGATGTTCTTGCTAATAAAGATCAAGACATGCAATCCTTCGAACCACCCAATGGTACGGATATCCGTACCTACCCAGTAGTTTACAAAATGTATTTTGGGGATCAATATTAGTAAATATTGCAGATTATCTGTGACGGAAAAGTACTACTACTTCCTCTGGGCTTGTCTTATGAATATTCATAATCCTTCTTTTAGGATTAGTCCATGTGGAGATAAACAACTCAAAATGCTTAGACTGAAAATGATGGATCGACTGATTAGTTGATTTTAAAGACATCTCAACCCGTCTGCGGTTATTTTAAAGGGCATAAGGAATTTAGTTTATTGTGCGTTCATATTTACATTTTTGTGCTGTCGTTGTTATTGTTTAGTGATTTATTTGCTCACAGTCCAATCGAATGCTAATAATTTTTAAAGAAATCTATTTGATCCAGAGATGAGACCCTAACAGGTATTGCCACTCCAGATTAGAGTATACCTGAGAGTAATGCTGATGTAGAAGTGCACAACACTCTCCAGATCTCCATAACTGGAACCTTACCAATAGATGCAATTTAGTGTCATATCCAGGACACCCTTTTATTTTCCGGGAGCCTTAGCCTTCTGTAAAAAATACAGTCAGCGTATTCCAAGCCTCGCAAACAAAATGAACAAATGAACAGATGAGGTAAATATGAACGCAGTAAATGAATTCAGGTTTTATTCTAGAAGTTTTTTTCTAGAAGTTTTAAGAAACATGCCTTTCACTGACCCAATGAATTTTCTAAGTAAGCAGAAACATTTACTCGTGTCTTTGACGAAAAGTTCAGACTAAACTGGAATGTCTGAAATATCCATTTT
Source organism: Sepioteuthis lessoniana (assembly GCA_963585895.1). NCBI lineage: Eukaryota > Metazoa > Mollusca > Cephalopoda > Myopsida > Loliginidae > Sepioteuthis > Sepioteuthis lessoniana. The sequence continues at coordinate 19,532,590 of OY757940.1, read as the reverse complement.
CTTGTTGATACACATCAATTTTAAAGATCTACCTAAACGCAACCAATTACTTAATTTTGATTTTTCAGCATTTATCTAATTAGGGATGAATACTGTTTAAGGAAGAGTTCCTATAGTGTAATGGTTAAGGTGCTGCACACCGGATTCGAAGTAAACAAGTTCGAACTCGAGTCGCATTATTGCGTTCACTTTTGGACACATATCCTTGAGAAAGGCATTAACCTCCTTATCCCCCCCAGCTATGGGTTAAATAGTATTATTGCTGTTTTTCTGCAGGGATGACTTTGGCTTTAAATAATCCACGAAGACTGATATGTCATTAAACAAAGAAACCTAACAATACTGAGAATTAATTTTTATTTATTGCGGACTTTTTGTCCTCATCTTGGTAGGTTTTTTTGTGTTGTTTCTTCTCTCACTCCATTTCGGCCAAATTTCACCGCTGGCCTTCTTCGGGTGATTTACAGCGACCTCGGATAGGAATGATAAGACTTGTAACCGTATCTCCAGTAATTACTGCCTTCCATAGTTGTTGCCTATCGCACCACGTTTTTGACCAAGTAAACCTCTGGCCGAAACGTAGTCAAAGAAGAAACAAAAAAAAAAAAACCTACCAAGATGAGGACAAAAAGTCCGCAATGAATAAAAATTAATTCTCAGATTAAGAAGCCTCATCTCAAAATGATTCCAATTAAAGACAATGACCTAACAATACTGTTTAAAGGTTTCCAGTCCAAATTATCGTAGACAACATTCTTGTTTTGTTATGTTATTTGATGTGGATCCGTTTACGCCACAAAATAATTCAGAAGTAATTACGTTGAAATGAAAAACATTGAAATCAAAATGATAGAAAAAGGTTAATTTATCTGAGTTAGTTTGCAAATTCAAACAATTTGAGTGGAGATTATAAGTTGATAAATTTATTAAAGCTGTTAAACCTCCAAGTGTTACTCGCAGAAGCAGGCAAATCGAACTGCCTAACTTCACCAAAATCACACACGGTGAAACCAAAAAGGTAAGAGGCCAAGCCGGTCAACAAGTGCTCAAAGCCATTTTTACTCCTCCTCTTAATATATGTGATACGAAAACGCATTGTCAAGTTAAAAAGAGTCGAAGGAGTTTTTGCTTTTAACCCTCGATCTCTGGGAATGAATCCTAGGTCCTTATTGACGGGCCAATGAAATGCGATATGACATCCATGGTTGGCTGACCAATCAGTGATGTTTAGGTCTAAATATTTCTTCAGTAAAATAAGGGCATTAAGTCTTTTCTAAGAGTATAGAAGAGAAGGGAGAAAGACGAAACTTTTGAAACTTGCCGCTAGAAGAAGACCTTGCTTCAGAAAGAAAATATTAAGTGTTATGGGACCGTTACCTACCCATTGATGGACTCTTCCAAATCTTATATTAATCGAGAGTCATAACTTGAAGGTTTTTTTTTATGAAATTTCCATACATGTAATTCGCTGGGCTCGGTATTTATTTACCCAACCCCTCCACAATGTGAAGAATGCGAAATGAGTTTTTAAGCTAGGCTACAGTTGGTTTGAATTTGCAGTTTTCCCTGTTCTAAACAGCTTGACATGCCAAAGATAAAAAGCCAGTCTACCCTACAAATTACCCATGTATAGAGGAAGAAAAAATGGAGTCATGCCTTTCATATGCGCATTAGTGAACAGCTTCGTCTGACTCGGCTTGTCATTTCTATCTACAACGTCGATCACATTTACCAACCCCTCTGGTCAATTTTTAAGCGGAGTTTAACAGGTTTGAATTCAGAGTTTTCCTTCTCCTAGACTAGTTGCCTCACCAAGGCTAAAGAACCCAGTCTGCCCTACTATTTACCCATAGCTGGAGGGAGAATAATTGGATTCATACCTTTCCCAAGGGTATTAGTGCGATGTGAAATGCAATCGGTCTCGTCCAGGATTTGAACTCGTATCACCATGTCCATTTCCTATGACGATAACCATTACACCACGTCGATAACCATAATGCAACCAGCGCCCCGTTTGCTCAGTTTAAAATGCGACTGTTACATTCTGCCACTAGTTAGGGTGGTCACTTTCCATCACGTCTCTGGCAAGGGTTGTAATCGTATTTTGATTTGTTTCCTATTTTATTTTATTCTTTTATATTCCTTTTTTTAAAAATCTTCTTACAATTCCTCACAGCAGTTTATGATCATCATATAACAGTAATGATGAGGATTATGAATAATCGCCTTCGTGATCGAAAGAAGCACAAGGGAAACAAACATAAAAACTATTCGGATTTTTAGCTCGACAGCGGGTGTTTTATAAACAGGAAACTTTGTCATTTATTTTCTTTTTTGCACCGAGTTCGCTGAAAGCAGTGGAGATATTGCATGTAGCAGTCACTTGTCAAAACAGTTGTTTGTTGAAGGGCAAATTGTTTGGTCTTGTGTCTTTGGTTCTTTTCTTTATGTTGCAAATCATAACGGACTATTTCGCATTCCTTCAGGCTGACCTAAAAGTATAGTCTCGTCCATAAATAAATAAACCCATACTATTTTTAAAAAGTAAAACGTTAATTTCTTCCATCTGAGAGATAACAGGGTTTTATATATATATATATATGTATGTATATATCAAAAGAGGATTTTCGGACTCTTTTTCTTCACGTTGCAAGTTCTATCGTCATCAGGTGATGACGGTGGACACACCTCTGCCTAAGAAATGTTACGAAGCTAATGTGAATGCTGTGGCAGATTATGTGTTACAAAGTCGTAACGAAATGTTGCTCATTATTGTAGCAGAGGATTTTCCCGGGTTCTGTAATGAAAAGATTAATGTTAAAATGAATTATAAACGAAACAAGCCAACAACAAAACAAACTACAGGAGTATGAATTAAAACAGACATTGTTTATATATATATATATATATATATATATATATATATATATATATATATTACTTTTGTACATGTGCAACAGCTTACAAAAGATATGTTGTGTGAGTATTAATCTTTGTATGTGTACATTGTACCTAAATATTTTAATATTTTTTAAAATGCTTACTTACGTATCAGTCCTGAAATTCCTTATTTATGGCTGTGAAATGTTAGTGCAGATACTTTTTCGTTTATAGCCTGATACTACTGAGCCAGCTACTGACTAGTGCCAGGGATTTTGATCCACTTATACTCACTAGCTTTCTGGCGGTAAAAAAAGAGAAAAGTTATTTCTGGAAACCATGACACGCGTGAGTCTTTTCCTATTTTCAGATATGCTTATACGCGTGTGGTTTTTCTATTTTTAGATTTGAAGACATACATAGTTTAGAAACTGTTACAAATATATTTCACTTTTGCGACGAATCAACTGTAAAAATTTAGTGAACTGAATGAAAATTTTCCAGTAGACAATGAACAAAGATTTTTTTCCTTTTAAGTTAATTTGAGGCTTTTCCGTTTGAATCAGTCGACGCAATTTGCTAATATACCATATTTATACACAAAAAAAACAAGCTCGTGTGTGATAAGCACCCCTAATTTTAGGCGACAAAATTCTGAAAAAAAAAAAAACTATCGTGTATTACACGCACTGACTTTTTAGTATTTGCAGCAGCTAAATTTAACAAAAATTAACATTTATTCAACTTTTTATCCGGTTCGTACCAACTAAAGATAAGAATTAACATAGTTCACATTATGTTTTAGAACACAAAATTTCCACATTTTTTAGTGCAAACGACAAGCATGTTCACATAAAAATGCTTGTGGCGAAAATAATTTCCTATTCTGTGAAACAAAATTATAAAGAAACACACATTCCAGTTAATATTTTTCTGTAAAACATAAAACGCATTAGTTTAAACTATTGATATAACTAACTTATAGTTATGCCATACCAAATATAATGAAACGCGTGGCCGAAAAAAAAGTAATTATATATTTCTCCTGTGTAATGTACACACCCTTACTTTTTGGGCAGATCAATTCGGAAAAATAGTGTATCTTATACAAAAATAATTTCGTTAAATTGGGGGAAAAAAACAAAGTTGCCAAGAAGAGAGAAAGATGTGGTTTATAATTCCTGATTAAAGCCTCTCTATAGAGCCAGAAGTTGTCCATGGTGTAGCGGTTACCTTTTTAGATAGTGGACTAAGCTACCAAAGTTCAGATTCTGAGTGGAGCTATTAACATTTCACATAGTACGAATATCCTCAGGAAAGGTTTTATTCAACCATTTTCCCTCTAGCTATGAGTAAATAGTAGGATAGATTGAACTCTTATCTTTGGTATGACAACTTCTATAGGAAAAGGAAAATCCCAAATTCTTACCAATTTTTGACAAGGGCGGACTCCACCAAACTATTTCTGCTCAAGACAAGCAACATAAGTTAACCCTGCCCCAACCAAAACGATTTCATATGACCAGTGAATTGAGTCAAATTTTACTTTGACTTTGAAGAGCTTTAAACTGACTTTTTTGATATTCAAAATCTTATTATTACTCAATACTTATATCGATGACATTTTCTTTGGTTTCTATTTTACAATTTATATAAAAGGTGATATAAAAAAATTATTAACATCCTTATAGGAGGGCTTTTATAATAGAATTTCAGACAGTCTTCACATGTTCACTGTTAATACTTTCTTGAAATTTCACACAGGTGAGCAAACATATGTTCCTGTTTCTATGGGAGTATCTTTATTCGAAAAGCAGAACTGGCATTACGTAGACCAGCAGGAGAATATTCCAATATGTTGACAGGAATGGTGGACAGTTAGAGACTTTTAAATCTTATTATAAAGGAATTCTCATTGATGTGTTAACATTTTTAACACTGTATAGTTTACAAAGTAGTTTAATTTGATAATTTGTAAATGACATTTTTTATTGGATGCATTCCTTTACCAATGTCCTTTTATATATATTCGCTTGTGTTTCGCCCGTTTGTTTCTTCTTATAGATTCGCATCACGATAAGCTTTTCAAATAAATGTCTAAGTATATGCTTATTATGTATTATGGAATAGTCCTATTTTGGTGACGATTCCGTAGAATGGTTACAATTAGATTTTAATGTAACTACTTTTCGGGGCTAAATTCTTCCGAGATATCAAATAGATCGGTCTTCGTGAATGAGTGGATGGAGACTGAATGGAACCTTTGTGATCATCTTTCTCTCTTGCGATTCAACAAACTCAAAGATACCTACCCTCCGCCGCCCTCGCTCTTACCGATGTTACCAGATTGAACATCCGCCATGTTGACAAGTCATTTAGAATTTGCTGACGTCGACATTAGTCACCTAATGGAATCAATACACACAACGACATTTCGCTGTTGTTGCTCGAGCTATTTCTAGTGATCTACGCAAATGACTCGCGCCGTTCGGCTGTAGCGAAAGTTAACTTATTTTCTCATTGGTCAGTCGACGCTCTCCTCGTCTTTCTTTCTCGATTGCTAATTCAATTATTCGAAAGAATTTATCAATTGGTCATTGTCATGAACGAAATTTGTGATATAAACAACCTGCGTTATACAGGCTTTTTTATTGTTCAAGACGTAAAATGGTTTCGCAATTGAGAAATATCATATTGACGTATTCATTCAGAGGAGCGCTTGGCCTAAAGGTTAATGTCATAGAGAATAGGAGTCGGCAAGACCCGTTCAAAACCAGAACGAGGCTGTTTGCATTTCACTTTTCGCCTGATGTTATTAGAAAAGGCACAAATCAATCTCTTTTATCCCGAGCTAAATGCTAACACCCTTAGGGGGGAATCTTGATGATAGAATTTCAGTCTTCTCATGTCCACCATCCTTACCAACACATTCTTGTAATCTCCCACAGGTGAATTAAAAACGTTAATCTTTCTATGGATTTATCTTTATTAGAAAAGCAGAAGTGATTTTACGGAGACTACGTTTCAGCATCAAAATTTAACTTTTATACAACGTTTTTACATGGTATTCATCAGGTATTTTAAAGATAAGAATTTACGTAGTTTAAAATATGTTTTTAAACACAAAATTTACACAGTATTTAGAGTAAACACACGGACATGTTCACACAAAAATGCAACCAGCTTGCAGTGAAAACAATTACACATTAACAGAAACAAAATTATCAACAAAAAGGAGGAGATTTAAACTAATGAGAATACCTTTATGATATAAAGACAAATAGTCATTAAATATTCAGCATCCTTGTCAGGATATAACGGAGGGCAAACAAATGAATATTGACAAATAAAAAATAGAAGGACAAATATAGATTTTTAGCTTTAGTATGACATTTAAACCAGCTGTACTCCACTTAAGATTTGACCTTGTGTTGCATTCTGATCCAAGTGGAGGGTTTGAACCAATAATACTCTTTTTGAGAAAGAGGAAACATAAGGTTAATTGGGGAAAAGAACGTGGCCAGGAAAGAGGAAAAAGAAGTAGAATGAATCATATAAGATTAAAAGATAGTACTACTTATTTAATTATAATGGTCTCAGTCTGAATTTGAATTGGATTTACCTGTTTCTTTTTATAGTGAAATATGTTAGTCATTTTGTAGTTTGAAGGATACCGGTACAGAAAAAGGAACCGGTAAATCCAATTCAAATTAAGACTGAGACCATTACTATCAAATAAGTAGTACTATCTTTTAATCTTATAAGATAAAGCATTGTCGTGTCATGGATATACCACTTGAAACTGTGAAGTTAGACTTTCATTGCTTTTACTTCCAGGTCCACTTTAAACCCGGAGTGGTTGTACCTGTTAGGGTCCAATTTGTGGGTCAAGTATATCTGTATGATATAATATTTTAAATTATTTTGGACTCCATTGATGCATTAACTCTTAAAATATTCATACAGTAAGTAAATATGGAGCATTTACCTGTTTAAAATTATTGTGAGCAACATTTAATAGCTAGAAAATAATTTGTATTAGTTGCGAAAAATTGGTATTAGATAGAAACAATTACTTAAAGCCATATCAAATTTTGTATATTATTAGTATTACGAATAATACTAGAATTAGCTAGAAATATTTTATTGAAGTTATATAATTGTGAGGGAATTATTATAAAATAGAAAGCTACTTGAAACCATATAACTTAGTGCAAATTACTTGTATTAAGAATCGTTGCGTGAAGCTATAATTGCTTACAAATGATAGTCATTAAATAGAAATAGTTATTTTAAACTCTATAATTGCCAGTAAAAAATAACGTCGGCGTTAAATAACCCAACATCAAGTAAAACCAACCAACATTATTCCCTTTCTCCTAAATAGGAGTTCTGTAAGGGAATCATTATCATCATCATCATCATATCGCGCTGGTAGCACGGATATCCCTGACCCTCTCTCGCCACTCCTCCCTATCGTTCATCGCCATAGGCAGGTCTTCAGGACAACATCCCGTATCCTCACATAGCTGCTGAATGTACGTTCCAGCTGGTCGTCCTGCTTTTGCGCGGCCATGTGTGGGGATCCATAAGAGTACATCTCTTATGAGTTCATCTCTGCTTCTCCAGCAGTGTCCTGCATGTCTGGTTCGTCTAACTTGAATAGTTTTCGTGATAGGGGGCAGGTGGCCGTACAGTTGGTGTCTTGTGGGGTGTTGCTGCCAGGACTTGTTCAGGATTGCACGCAGCATTCTTGTGTAATTGCCATCTAGCTTCTTCTCCAGTCGTTTTGTTAGCGTCCATGTAGTGCTTAAATTGTATAAGTTTTATCTTGTATAAGTTCACATAACCTTTTTTTTATTTAAACGTTGACTATTAAAACGAATTCAAAATCTCACACAAACTTAATTTAATTATAAAAACTTCACAGTTCACACTTCTAGGTTTTTAAAGATGACATTTTACTTGGATGGAAAGGCAAAGTTTGAGTGTCTGACCTGTTGCAATGAAAATCAGCTGAAATTAAGTTGAAAAGAATACTTGTCAAGTGTTAAGAAGGACTTTTTCTAAATGTTTGACATTATTTTTTCATCTTGATTTTAGCTGATTTTCATTGCAACAAGTCAGACATTCAGTCTACGGCCATTAGTTCTACAACTAGTAAAAGGGGAAGAATCCGCGGCGTAGTGGCTAACAAAACAGCACTCTTGTACGTTTACCACACTGTTGATGTCTTCAGAACTGCAGGAGAATGTTATATATATTGTAACGTCATGAGTAAACTCAAAAGTTGTCACACGATCCAAGACGATGAAAGAAATGGACTATCACGCATTTACAGTTTGATTTCACATTCATTGACGTTTTCATATTTCACGCCGGTCATCTCAGTGGGTTTCCACACTGTCTTTCAAACGGAGGAGAAAACTCTCTGGATCATCTAAGATTTATATCAAAACCCCTTGAAAGGGCTTTCTACAGTTTATATCGAAACCCCTAAAAAGGGTCTTCTAACTAAGCATTAAAACAAAAAATAAACAAGATCCGCACGGAACCTCACCAGAACTGAGCCCTTCAACACTCAAATGGAAACTTTTTCAGGTGTATTTCAATCGAGGTGACCTTTCGCTTCTAATCCGTCAATCAATTACCTCTACACTTCACTAGGCGAGTTATTGCTAGTGAAATGACATTACATAAAAACATTAACGAATCGATTTAGTTAACATGATGAGTACAAAGTAATGATTAATCGATGATTGATGAAAGTGTAAATATAAACGAGCAATGTACGCAATTCCTTAGCAATGAAATACCGCCAAACGAGTTGAAATGCCGTTAAAATCAATCCATCAATCAACTAATCTCTGTTTTTTAATATATTCTTGAGATCTGGGGGAGTGTGGTGTACCTGTTGATAGCCATTACTCCCAGATCCTCACAGACTCAGTGTCGTAGAACATGTTAGGATCACATCTATGGATCAAATAAGATTTAAGATTATTCGTATTCAACTGGACCATGGGCAAAAAAAAACCTTTTTCAAATACACAAAAATCAGCTTCATCATTATCAAGTCGCCCTGTCAGAACGGATTTCCTAGACTCTCTCTCGTAATCCATCCCTATTATCCATCGCCCCTAGCAGGTCTACTAGGATTCATCTCATGTCTACCCAAAGCTGGTGTAAGTATATCCTGGTCGGCTAACACTGGCACATATCTATGCAGGTGTCCATAACAGAACGTTGCTATGAGTTGGTCCTTGTTTCTCAAGCAGTAGTCCACGTCTTGTTCGTCTTACTTGAATGGTTGTGAGATGAGAAGTAAGTGACTGTATTGCAGCTGTTTTGTGGAGTGTTGCTTCCAGGATTTATTCAAGACAGCACATAACATTCTTGCATAGCTTTTGTCTCACTTTTCCTCAATACGTTTTGTTAGTTTCCATGTAGTGCATCCATATAGTAGTATTGATACAGCTACAGCTTTGAAGAAATCACGTTTTATTTTATCAGACAGATCAGACTTCTATATCACCGATAACCTGTCAATCATATTCCACACCTTTGTTAGGCGTATGTTGACATCACTTTCGGTAGATGAGATGTTGCTGCCGAGGTATGGGAATTGTTCCACTAATTTTAGAGGCTTACCATTAAGAGTGGAGATGGCTCGTTTTTTGTTTAAAACACATGCACCCTATTTTATTTACATTCACCTAGAGATCAATACCATTTGCTACTTGTGGACAGGTGTATTTGTGAGAAGCGCTTGCTCATCTGCGTAGTCAACATCTGTCATAGTTTCTGTGAGATATCGTCTACTCTACTTCTTGCTTTTTTTGAAAATATGAAACAATTTTTTTAAATTATATCTATTGATGTTCGAAGTACATTATCTTGCCATTGTAACAACAAATATGGTGCTGATGTATGTCTTTGAAGGTCTTCAGCGGGTATGTCAAAGAAGTTGGTGCCTCCTTTAAGAGTAAAAAACCTTTGCCTTACAATCGAAGAAAAATTTAGTCTTTAAAAAGAGCCAAAAACTTTCTTAATTTATGTTCGTAGATTTTTTTCGAGTTTTATGTGCATATCTTGGTAAAAAGCAAATCTTTGCCTTACAATCAAAGTAAAATGTCATCTTTAAAAACATGGAAGTCTGATAAATAGTAACTCACTAAATGTGAACCGTGAGAATTTTACAATTAAGTAAAGTTTGTGTGAAATTTTGAATTCGTCTTAATAGTTAAGATTTAAATAAAAAAGGGTTATTAGTTAAAACATACAATTGAAACTCCGTAAGTACATAGTAGCTTTATTATTCCCTTACATGACTCCCATTTTGAAGAAAGGGGATAAACATACCAAAAATCCTGAGTATCTAGAAATAAAAGAAATTCCTCCTGAATAGAAATATTTCATTCTCACAAGAAAATTCCAAAACACTCTCCCATAAATAATTTTTTCTCTGCGAAATGATAGAATAAGATAATACAAGATGTAACTGATCAAGCTACAATGTGATATACAGACTTTACACTTAAGAAAAAAATAATTGTACACCTCCATAACCACTTAGATATCCGGCCCTGGCTTGTTACAGGATGAATCTCTTAGAGAGGATAGTATTTTGCGAGCAACACAAGTATATGACAATGGAAACCATGGCATGCAGCATGGTGGATGTCAAACAAATGAACTCAAACGAATGAACTCAAAGATCAGTCAACGGTGAGCTTCCCCAGATACAAGGCGGGAGAACTTATAGGTCAACGGTCAGGACGAAATAGTTTATTAAGAAATCAACTGCTATACATCTTTAAGGGTGGCGTCTATTGATGAGAAAATAAAAATTGCTAACTAAAGACTACAAAAAAAATGTAAATGTGAACGTACAATAGCTGTGATTCCCTAACCTTAAGGCACGAAATATACCTGAATCAGATTGACATGCCGTTAAATCAAAATCTATTGACACTTTGGACAGAAATCATCACAAATATTAAATGCAAAGATGTCTCTGGAATTAAAAAAAACACCTTGATTATACCTTTAAACATAACCAATGATGGGAAAAGCGCTTGATGAGAAAATTTCGGAAATATTTTCTCAAACAAAGGGTGTATATAAGGGTGTATTTTTTTAAAAAATTACTTCAAAACCTATTTAATGTACAAGGGTACGACCTAAGGCATCCTTACCTTATATAAAAAGAAGCATATGAAATGTGGTATGTGAATGATACGTGAAAAGACGATCCTCCAATTGCTTTGGATTGTCTTGTCAAACGTGAACAGATACGTGGCTGTTGTGCATAGCTGACACAAAACGAAGAGGGTGGAACTTTCGTCTCGTATCTTTGAATTTCCCCCTGATTCTAGTCTTTTCTTCCATCTTGTCTTTCACCTTGAGCTGAAACTCTCCTGTTTATCTCGATATCAAAGACTGTCCTGCCATTAATTACTTTAATTTCGCAATCGAATTTCTTAATGTTATTTTCAGTGTCACCTGAAAACCTCCCAGTTTTCTCTGCACGTTGGTTTTAATTTTTCTTAAAGTGAAAACTACTCTATTTTTAATCACCGACTTCTCAGCTAACATCATAACATCGCAGTGCCATTCATAACTTGTTACTATTATTAATTTTACATTCCAAATTGATCACGAGGACATTCTTTGCTTAGGTTATTTGTGTAAACATTTACTTATTATTATTCTCAAAAAAGGTACTCGAAACTTCTTTGGGTTTTTTTTTCTATCTACTCGTTGGATTTAGCTTCCAGTGCTAAGAATTTAGTCTCTATCGCTCGACGCTATATTTTTATGTATACAAAAAGGAAATAATAGATAGATAGATAGATAGATAGATTGATAGAAAAATTAATGTTGCCATTTATTATGTATATGGAATTGAAAGAATACAACTCACAATCAATCAAATCTCTTTTAAAATAATCAAAACAAAAGATCAGTTGCAAAAAACCATCGATTCCGACGCTTTTAATCGAAAAAAAAAGTTGAAAAACAAATAATATCCTTAAAATGCCAGTTGCACTAAATAAACCAAATATCTAATAAAATGAATTAATCCAGTGCACCTTTCTTATCCTTAAGGCTAAAGTAAACGTCTTACAATAAATCATAAATGGAAACTACTTTCTCTGGATAAGGTTTTAAATATATTTCTTTATTTACACCCACACTGAATGGAACAAGGAACCAAAAAAGTAAAAATTGAATTTCTTTATTTTATTGTTTTTTCTCTCTTAATTTTTGTCTTTTGATGGAAAATTATTTAAGGAAGAAAGGCAATAAAAAACCGTTGATGGATAGCATCTGTCTATCTATCTTTCTATCTATCTAAGTCTCTCTCTCTCTCTATATATATATATATATATATATATATATATATCCGTCTGTTCATATCTAATAGCCTTCAACCAGGTTTTTGTTTATGGCATGATTACAAATAAAATTCTGTTATGAAAAAAAATCTCGAATCGAATCGCAAATATTCCGACTAGTGTATATATATATATATATATATATATATATATATATATATATATATATATATATATATATATATCATGTTGCAGTCCAGCACGTTAGTCAGTAGGAGTCCTCGTGTTGTAATGGTTAAAGTGCTGGACTGCGGAATCGTTGTAAGCAACTTCGATCTCCAGTCACGCTATATATATATATATATATATATATATGTGTGTGTGTGTGTGTGTGACTATATAAAAACTATTTCCACTTGTTCTTGCAAAATATTTATGCACTCTGCTTGCAAAACTGCAACATCTGGTATTGTTGCTATTTTAACCGGAAGAACTACCTGATTAAAGGTCAGGGTTCAACCAGGGACTGTTTTTTTTCCGTTTAAATTGTTAATGTTTAAAAAGTAGAAATAAATTAAACGAAATGGATACGAACAGCTGTCAATCAAGAAACAGGTGCATCCGGTCGAAGATATCGGGGTATCACCTTGACCTGTGGACGGGTTGTATTCGGTGCAATTGCGACGCCCACAGGAAGCAGGTGGTCGCTAACAATTATATAACCAGGTGCCACAGACGGCTTGAGTTGCAGTTAGAGGCAGTGACCCCCGGTTAAGCAGCCCAGTAGAATGAGAAAGAAGTGCTTATATAGTCAGTGGAACTTGGGGTCAATATGTTGCAGTCTGTTCCGTCTCCAACTCACCTCTAACACATAACCAATATCAACCCTTTTGCAACCCTTTTGAGAATAATGTGTGAGAGGTATATTTTTCTAAAGAACTGTTTTCGTTCGTTAATTATTGTTGATTATGTTCCCGAATGTATATGTATACGTATAGTTGTATCATGGCTATACAACACAGACAGTTATGGATTTTGACCGACGTTCATAGACTACGACTGCAACGAGTACTGCCTTTGATTAAGTGATAAAGGTATTTTTGTTAACAGCCAAAGTTCGCGATGACGTGGTCGGGTTTGATTAATTTTTTAACGGTATATCAGTCCTGTATAGGTTGTCTAAATGGGAAGATTTGATACAAAAAATTTAAACACATTTATATGGTTTTATGAATTCCAATCTAATTTATAAACGATGGGTTAGATGTTCGGAATACCGGGGTTCAAGCCCAGGTCGGTACGGATAAATGGAGCAATCTAGGGAAAGGAGTAGCACCCTCCCCTACACCTTGGTGAAGTAGCTATTGAAAAGGGAGCCTTCGAGTCGTCCTCGACTATGGTCAGCCAACTTAGTTTATATATATGCATGTATTATTTCAAGAAAAAAAACACAATATTCGGTCATTTTAGGATAATAAATTTATTTCCATCCGGTTTTTTTTATCTTGATCTGATGAAGTCCTGTTAAAATTCTTTGATTGTTGTTGATTCATGTCAATTATCTTAACAGGATGGAAATAAATTTATTATCCTAATGTGACTGAATATTGTTTTTTTTTTTTTCTTGAAGTAATATTCTTTGCTTTATGGATTTTATTTACTTTGAGTTCTTTAGCAGGAATATTTAAGTATTCTAAATTTGAATACTTTAATTGTCCTGTTTGAATTGTTCCCTATTCTAGATTTACTGGATTGAAGAATACCTGAATATATATATATATATATATATATATATATATATATATATATATATATATATATATATATATTAATACTCAAGAAAACGAATATAAAAACGAAGCAGACGTATCACTAATAACAGTTTCCCTACATCAGGTGATGTATATATAAATTCATGCATATACGTAAGGAAGAAATATGACGAAAAACACAGAATTTGCTGGAGTTTTTTAATATAACGTTTCACTCATTTACGAATTTTGTCAGATAATAATTAAGAGAAAAATAATTTTCAGTAAGGAATACTTGATAAAACTTTATTGACAACGGGATTGTCATATTTTCCCCAAAAATTATCTGCTGAAGCCAATAAATTAGTAAAACGTTGTATTAAGAGATGACAGTGAGTTCATACCAGAAAAGGAAAAGGTCACACACGTGGTCGCAGAAAAATCCCACAATTCTCCAACTGTCTTTCTCCTGCTATAGGTAAATAGTAGGGAAGACTAGACTCTTTAACATTGGTATGGCAACTGGTCAAGAATTCAAACCTATTAAACTTCCCTAAAAATTGACCTCCTATCACACCCTGTTAATGGTGGAATAATTGGATGAATACATACAATTTCTCTCTGAAACAGTCTTAAGAATAGGAAGACACAAAGTGATATTTTCAAATTGATCAAGCCATTCTTTGGCAAATCGTAGCCCACTAAGTTTGCTACATCGCTCTTTTTTAGAATAGAAGAAACGATCTAGCTAGCCCAGAAATTTTGTTTTATCCTTGTTTTTCTCCAAGTACGAAAATCCCCAACTCTCTGTGCATTAAGATCTCTGGTGGTGGGAGGCAGCCATTACATTATCGCAGGTTCCTGATTTAGGAGAAATATACTTTGATATAAAAATGTGAGTGATCCACTACTAGCACCGTTGACGCATCAGTTTAGGAGAAAAGCATTCCGCAATAAAACCCATGTCTTTAATAGCATTTAACATCATTTACTGTGCGCTGTTTTTGCATTGTTTTTTCCACGATAAAAAGCTTCAGGTATTATAATCGTAGGATTGTTACAAAATGACGTTATACGATGTTCAAAATCTAATTGGGCTTGTGCGAGTGTGCGTGTACGTTGGACTGTGTATGTGTGTTAAAAGGAAAAAAGAAGAAAGAAAGAAGATGTCCTGTTTGTGAGGCTCTGAATGCACTGATTGTATTCCCTTGAGAGGGGTAAATCTCTTTCCCACAAAAAGAAATGTCCAGGGTATGTCACTAAGCTGCATCTGATAATGAGGCTCCAGTTCTGGAGACCTGAGGATTTGTGTGTGTGTGTGTATATGTGTGTGGATAAGTGGATAGAGTGAGGGAGGAATAGATGGATAGAGAGAGAGAGATAGGGGGAGAGAGAGATAGGGGGGAGAGAGAGAGATTAAGAATAAATAAACTGGTAACTCAAAAAGAAAATATAATAAAGGGAAAGAAAGCAAAATAAAAAGAAGCTAAATGATATACTAACTGATATATACGACTAAAGTAAATAGACTAATTTCATGGGCCCATAGAAAATGCCACAGCTTTCTTGAGACTACAGATTTTAAGTAAATGACTTCTTCCAAGAAAATCCGTAAATCAAGCTCTTCTACTGAATGCCGTCAAGCAAAAATCGACGCCATGTTTATATTTCTGACTAGAACACTCCTTGTCGGTATAAATGCTGCAATGCGTTTGCATTCTTTATTGCAGTTTTTTCTTTTTTTTTTTGTTTATATATTTATTGCTTCTTTTTATTTCATCCACAGAAACCTTTATAAAAACAATATGTTCACTATGGCCAAGTGATTTGTCACGATTTTCATCTCAGCAATCATCTTGTGGCGATTATATTCACTTGTCAGACGATCTGATTCAGCCATTTTGAATCGAGAATTTATGATGATAAGGCACATACGACCATTTTGAATCTATTCCTTTTTTTTATTTGCTCGTTTAAATGAAAAGTAAAAACCTGAAAATAGAGCCAGTGATTGACTCTGCTTAATTTGGGCGGCAAAAAAAATGAATGGATTAATGTATGTATTAGCGTACATCTGATACTGGTTAGTTGAATTGATTAATAAGAGTTCAATAAACTTCAGCCCCAGGTATTACGAAGGTGAAAAGAATCAGCATACAAACAACGACTTGAAAGAAAAGCACCAGTACTAACTGATATAATAGTCAGGGTATAATCGAAAGTAATTCCGCTTCACGGTATTCTCTCAGGATAAAAGGAGTTACGTAAGGGTGTCTGACTCTTTTCTTATAAAATATTGTATCGTCAATGTCATAGAATAATTCTCCCTCATAGAATCTCTCACGGGAATCGGTTTTACTTGGTGATGTTTATATCATCTCCAAGTAACATGTGATAGCCTGTATTGAGTTACATAGTACCAGTCGCAAGGAATAATCCTTAACCTGACGTTATATTCAAGTGTATAAAAATCCAAATCTATGAGTGAATTATCATTATTAGGGTTCAGAGAAGTTCAGTAAAAAACATTATTTTATGCTTTACTTGAAGTGAATTGATTTGGAAGGTGATTATATTGAAAATTAAATATTTATTGTGTAAGATAAAATCTTTTTCACCATTAGTCGATAAAATTATTAATGTATCAATGCGAACACACTTCGTGTGTGGTTGCTTGGGTAATGAAAGATTTTATACCCCCAATTTTCCAATTAAATCTTGAAGAAGGAAAAATCAAATTTCCATATTTCAAATTTTAAGCCAAGCCTTCCACTTTCTGTTCTAAGAAAAAGTTCTAAAACAGAGAGAGAAAGATTTGTGTGGTATCTAAAATAAAAGACAATACTAAGCAATAAAAGAAAATGGCCAAACGCTGGTTGGATGTCACGTAGGTGTCGAATAAATTATTTGCTTTTTGTTATTTGAACGCTTGACCTTAAAAGTTGATTGTCAAACTCTTTGGAAGGCGATACTATGTATGAATAAGTACAAACACAGGCATGCGCAGAGACGCCTAAAATACGCGGTGTTTCAAAGAAATTGATATGATTTTCTTATTGCCACAGAATTGCTAGCTCTTTTGTTTGTTATTTGTGGAGAAAAACTAAGATTTTTCTATTTTATAAGAAGAGGTAATGTGTCGCTTTATATTCAATAATGGCTCTTCTCTTTTGGTGAGGCAAAGAACTTTTTAAAACAACGGGACAAATCCAGTATGTTTACTGTGCGGACAAAAAACTGAATCTATTGACTACTTCGTCTCCCGTTACCCAATCCTAACACAAAGAGGATATAGATAAAGACATGATATAATAGGACATTATATTCATTCGAAAATACTATAAAATACCGAAATCTGAAAAAATACCAACCAAAACCAATAACAGAAGCCAACAACAATACTTCGGGACTTTTTATCCAAACTGATGGAAGAATACAATCGACAGAGGTCAAAGACTATAAAAGAAAAACATGTCATTTAATAGATATATCTGTGCCAACAGATAATAGCATCAAGTAATGAGTAATAAGTAAAAATAAGTAAGTAGAAAGACCTTAAAATAGAAATTGAAACTATACATTCTTTTTTCTTTCTTTTGTTTTTTGACGCGCTTATGTGTTCTCATACCAAGAGTACTTGGTCACATCTGTGACAGGTGCACAATTTTTAAAGAAGCCCAGGGTCAGGTGTAGCCACAATAAACTACCCATTATAAAGGGTCAAATCGAGACATAACACAACATGGACTCAGACAACAGGTCTAGGGATCACGAACGGCTGGTGCTCCCCTGATAGCCAACATGGGGGATGCGAACGTCATCCTGCGAATGGTGGCTGTTCTTTTTCAAGGTACACGAACGACGACTTAAGTAACCACACAAACCAGAGACGTCAACATAGAAGATGGACTAAGAAAGACAAAAAACTTACACTTCACTATTACTTTAGGAACAACCCAACGGCTATAGGAAAAGAATAAGGGAAACCCGCGAAGAATGCGCCAAATTTCAGACTACAAAGACCAAGTTAGGACGACGATTAAGAAAGGTTGATTTTCTCACTATGAAATATTAGAAATACAACAAAAAATGAATAGGGAATCATGACAACCAGACTCTAATACAATAACCCACACATCAAATATTGAAAAACAAGAACACACAAACCATAGTGAAATGCAAACTAATAACGATCAAAACACTACACACTTAAACCACACAGAAGAAACACTAACACAAGAAGAAAAATGAACATTCAAAATTTTTTAAAATTATGTCTGAAAAGAAGACTAGGTTACCATTGCTAAGAAACCAAGGTAGTTCAGTCAAGGTAGAAATTGAAAAAATAAACGAATTATTAACACATATCTCAACGAACATCAATGAATTAAACGCACTAGTTCATGCAGGAGAAAAATTAGTCAGTTATAAAATCGGCGTTCTCCTAAAGAACAAGAACAGAAACTCAAAACCTTGATGGGAAATTCGACTGGAAACGCAGATGAGAAATTTACGACAACAAGCAAAAATAATAGACAGAGGAAAAATGCTGGAAAAGTTTGGGAGAAAAAGGAAAAATGAACACAAGTAAAACAAACAATACAACTCGGGACTTGTATAGAAGGACTCGCAGGAGGATCTACACCTCGATTCACTCTGAGAAACACTCAAAAAGTACCAAATCGGAAAACACCTGGACATGATGGCATACATGGATACTGGCTTAAAAATTCCCTTCCTTCCATCCATGACAGACTGGATATCGAAATGAATAGATGCCTACAAGAAAGAGACGTACTCGAATGGATGACAAAAGAAAGACCACCCTGATCCAAAAAGACCCCCAAAAAGAAATTGCCCCCAGCAACAACAGACCCATAAATTATGGAAAGGAACGAATCCAATTATTCTCCGTCCATCTATGGGTAAATAACAGGGCAGACTAGGTTCTTTAGCCTTAGATAGACAACCAGTCTAGGAGAAGAAAAACTTGGAATTCAAACCTGTTAAACTCTGCTTAAAAAATTAACCTTATGTCTCATTCTGCCCGAGTGTAGAGGTTGGTAAACACATAAAGACCCATAGCATGCCTACCGATTATGTGGAAAATACTAAAGGTACAACGGGAGGAGATATACGAGTCGCTAATAAGCCGCGGACTATTCTCCGAGGAAAAGAAAGGATGCCGCAAGTGGAACTGAGGTATAGAAGAACTACTATACATTGGTCAAAACATCCTTAAGGACAGTAAAAGGAGATGAAATAATCTACCCTTGGCGTGGATTGACTACAAAAAGGCATATAGTACGGCCCTACAAAGCTGAATAATAGACTGTATCCAAGATATTCGGTGACGTCATAAAGTTTATCGAAAATACCATGGAAAACTGAAGAGTCGAACTGACTTCAGGAGGAAAAAGCTTAACTGAGGTGAAAATCCAGAGATGAATCTTCCAGGGAGAGTTGATATTACAATTACTACCACAAAATCAATCACCTAATGTACATGAACGACATCAAACTGCTTGCTAAAAATAAAAAAAGAATTAGAAACCCTAAAACAGGTAGTGAGGATATACAGTGACGATATAAGGATGGGATTTGCCATAGAAAATGTACTATGCGAATAATTAAAAGTGGTAAACAAAAAAATGGTGGAAAGAATAGAACTACCAAATCAAGAAAAAATCTCGAAGAAAAGGAAACTTACAAATACTTGGGAATATTGAGAGCGGACACCATCAAACAAGCGGAGATGAAAAAAATAAAAAATAAAAATAAAAAAGAATACCTCAAGAGAACAAAAAAAAACTACTCAAAACCAAACTACATAGAAAAAATCACATCAAAGGGATAAATAACTGGGCTGTCCACCTCGTAAGATAGTCGGGACCATTCTTAAAGTGGACGAGAGAAGATCTTCAGCAAATAGACCAAAAACTCATGACGATGCATAAGGCCTATCATCCCAGAGATGATGAAGACAAACTGTATGTGTCAAGAAAAGAAGGAGTAAGAGGACTTGCTAGCATTCACGATAGGGTTGATGTATCGATACACATAAAAAAAGCGCCGAGGAAGACTGATTACAGCTACAAAAACGAAAAAAAAGCGAAATCTCACACGAGAAAACTTGGACATGGCTAAGAAAGGGAAACCTTAAATATATAAATAACAGATTTTGTATTCCTTATTTTTGTTCTAGGTAAAAAAACTCTATATATCCTGTCTATTTCTGGGTTTTATTCTGGGTTCAGATACAGTTAGACAAATGCGAGGTTCATTCAACAAAAAAAAAAAATTTTTCTGATTTTTCCCCTAAAATGTAAATTCTGCATTGTTTGGAATTAGTTTATAGCAAAAAATACTCAACTACTACAACGACTAATAATAATAATAATAATCTGGGATTTCGAGATACAAACGGATCACCAAATCTCGGCCAGACGACCAGATCTTATAATAATCAACTAAAAAAAAAAAAAAAAGAGAACTTGCAGAATTAAGGTCTTTGCTGTACCGGAGAAGCACAGAGTGAAATTAAAAGAATGGGAAAAGAGGGATAAGTACCTCGAGTTTACTTGGGAATTGAAAACGCTGTGGAACATGAAAGTAACGATAATACCAATCGTAAGTGGTGCTCTTGGTACAGTCACTAAAGGTTTGGTTCAAGGACTGGAGAACTTGGGAATAACAGGACGAGTGATGACCATCCAAACTACTGCATTATTAAGATCGGCCAGAATACTGAGAAGAGTGCTGGAGACTTGAGAAGACTTGTCACTCAAACTTCAGTAAGAAATCATCAGCTAACGCTGGTGTGAAAAACTCTCAAAAGAGAACAAATAATTTCAAAAAAATTTGTTTTGAAGCAATTCAAAATGGTGACAAATCAAAAAGATGACTCCAGGCTTGAACAGAGGTCTGTAATGAAATATTTGGTGTCAAAGAAGTGCAAAACATATGAATTTACAGAAGAATGTGTGAAAGGTATGGAGAATAATGTTTTGTTTACGAATAAGTTAAACATGGGTTTGCCATTAAAAGCAAAAGTCGAAAAGCAAAAGTCGAAAAG
Organism: Sepioteuthis lessoniana; assembly: GCA_963585895.1. Lineage (NCBI taxonomy): Eukaryota > Metazoa > Mollusca > Cephalopoda > Myopsida > Loliginidae > Sepioteuthis > Sepioteuthis lessoniana. The sequence goes on along the minus strand of OY757940.1, from coordinate 19,511,543 downwards.
ACAGTCGATCGGTTAAAAAAGTTGCATAAAGGAGGACATGCTGACAGTCTTCTGTGACATTAAAGCTGCACCCTTTTTTCGAGTCATTAATATTGATTTCCTTGAAAAAAGTGCAACTATAACCAGTGCTTCCTATTGTCAACTCCTTCGGCAAAATTCACCTTTATATTGAATAGATGCTTTATTAATTTTTATATTGAACATTAAAGTAAGACTGAGAAGCAATCTCCTGTTATTCATATTTAAAGTGTTTTTTTTTTTTAGAATCACTTAGGTGACCGTATTCAACTCGTTTGAAGGTAAAACGAATTCACCTTTTTGTATCTTTTTAATATTGCTTTGTAATTCAGTTAAGTTTTGTAATATGACATTACAATAGTTAAACTGAGAAAGATATAAGTTTCAATTAAATTCAGTTTGGTTGGCTTCTGAAAGACATTCTTGAATCTAAATAAAATTTTAACTTTCCATATGCCTAGAGCAATTGATAAGTTTATATTCCTAGTCCAAGGTAATTCCTTATCAAACATAACACAAAGATTCTTCACTTTATTCTCTGTTTTAATAAATTCGTTTAGAAAGATACACTCCTCACATAGTGTTACAGTATGACTATTTCTAAATCCAGTATATTATTTAATTCAAAACCTTCTTTTTTGATTGTGTTTCGTATTTCTTCACCAAAAAAAACAAATCACAAAACAAAATCCTTTCAAGGTTATTAAAAGATAGGGGCTAATTTTTAAATATAATTGACTGACAGAAATTTCACGAATAACAAGCAGAGGTAAGTTTTAAATAATACCACACTATGTCATAGAGTTGAGATTTGTATGATTGATTGATTTTAATCGTTAAACCAGCTAGGGTTATTTTATGTCAAAAGGTTGGCATTTTTTGTACACGTTCCTATCGAATAATTTTTTAAACAGATCTATTAGAACCATAGACGGCACCCAAACTGGAACTGCAAATCCATTTGTTTGGTTGCTTGGTAGCTTGCGTTTTACGGCATATCAACTCTTGTAGATTATTTAATACCAAAACCTGTTTATATCTGTATATTAAATACGTATGATTTGTAAACAAATACTTTTTAGTTAACAAGTTTTGCACGAATCAGAGATTATTTGTTTGCACAGTTAAAAGAATTCAAGCATTGCAATCTAACACTAATAGTTTGATTTGGACACAGTTAAATTTTTTCCAGTGTAGTAGATGATTAAACAGGTCTATTTGACCCATAGTTGGGTTCGTAACGGGTACTAACTCAACGGGTCAGAGTGGATCTGGAAGTCATGGTAATGAAGGGCGACTCCACATTCCTAAAAGCTCCAGAACTGAAACCTCAATATCAGATGAAATTTAGTCATACCAAGGACACCCTTCTTGGGGGTGGGTCGTACCCCTCTGGAAAGAACACAGTCAGCGTGTAAAACGTTACCCCCTCACCCCCACCACATTATCTCAGTCTTCTAACCATGTCACTTCTTAGCCGGCCGGTGATCAACTAGTGGCTGAGGGGGCAACGCACATTTCTTTACCTACACAAGAATACGATCGAGGGAGACAGGAGAAAACAAACAGACGAACAAACAAAGCTTGGGGTTAACCAAGAGCAGAAAAGAGGTATTGCAACACTATATGCATGTGCATTCCTGATAGCAGATATGGACTAACGCTAGCGTGGGTTACTAGCGAAAATTCCACAATGCTACTGGAATCAGACATCTTGAGACTCTTCTTCACTGGACCCTATCTTGTCTCCTCGCCTCTCTGCTCGGTGTCTGGTGTTGACTGCCCCTCCGTTCTTCCACGCCAACTTCTCTGTTCGCCTCTCTCTTGTCCAGTCTCCACTGCCCTCCGTGGTCTCCTGCCGCAACTGCCTTCTCTCCTGTCCAGCCACCAACTCTCTCTCTTTGGGTCGCGTCGTCAACTCTCGTTCGCGTCCCCTTACCACTTCCGGATACGGCGAGATTTCAGGTCCAAGAATCCTTTGTCTGGTTTCGCGCCAAAACAGACTCGTCTGCTTTGGCGGCCTACCCCCATAGTGCTACAAGCGTATTCTAAACCCCACCGACAGGACTAGAAAATATATGAGTCACAGACAGAACTCTTAAAAACCCAGGATGATTATCTGATGAAGACTACACAGTGTTTTTATTTCTTAATTTCTATTTATTTTTACCATTGATGGGGATGAAGATTGTTACACTTACACAGACCTGTGTTTCGGTAAAAAAAAAACTTCTGTTTAAATATATTGAGAACTAGCACTGACTCATTTAAACAAAGTCTAGACAGCTTTCTAGCCATCTGGGCATTATTATTTTATTATTTAATGTGCGCACAAGGAAATGATTATCATCTCAGGAAATGGACTCGGTGGTCAAACTTCAAACCTGGACAAGGTTGTTTATGTTACACTTCGTGTTAATGTCCTTGGGAAAGGCATGAATCCTATTCCCTTCAGATTTAAGTAAATAGTAGGGGTGTCTGAACTCTTTAGCTTTGTTGGCGGTGTTATTGTATGATTCAATATTCCATTTATAATAACTTTTTCCTATCTTATAAAAATTGTAATCTTTAAACAGAAAACATTTAAAAAGCAAGCCTTTCTCACTATGGCCTCCAGTGAAACAAAGAAAAATTTTCAACGTTATTCAATTAATCTAACTGGATGGAAAATGGAAATCAAAATTGGTAACAAAATAGGAATTAATGTAATAGTTATCTTTGTAAGAAATGAAGTCGACGATCCAAGTTCAAATCATAGACTGTATGCATTAACATTACACACTAAGGCCCTTGAAAAGGTTTGAATCTAACCGTTCTTCCCCAGTTATGAATAAATAGTAGAACCGCCTTTGGCTCTTTAGACTTGGTAAGGCAATCGATCTAGGAAAGGAAAACTCTGCTTTTAAAACCAGCTGTATTTCACTTAAAAATTGGCCTTTCATTGGCCGCGGGTTTGGAAAATACACTTTGATGGTTTCGGTAAATTTGAATTTCAAAATGAAAAATAGATTTTAAAAAAATTTAGTCTCGATATTTTTGATCATACGGTGTATATTAGTTATTAGTTTTAAATCTACGGAAGAAATTTATTTTAGACAATAAAATGTTGCATATAAAAATATCCAAGAGATTTTAATTTGGTTTCCAATTACGTGTTTGAAGCGCTCTTCAGGAGATGCGTTTTATATTACTAGTTAAATGTAACGAAAACGTGGATATGTAAGATTGCAATTTGGTGAATGATTAAATGTTATATATATTTTTTTTTCAAGTAGAAAACAATTCTCTCTCAAGAAAGAGTAACACTTGTCTGTGATGAAGAGAAAATAAATTAAAACATTATTCAAATTAAAAAAAAAACGGTAGATTGAATTGCCTCTTGTTTTCTTCCAAAAGAAATGATTAACTAAATTGTCGTTTGAGAAAATTCTTTAGTTGGAAAAAAGCGGAAACTATGCTTCAGTGAATAAAGAATTATTTCGTTTTTCTAGTGTTTAGCAGATTCTTTTTCTCGTTACATTGTATATATATATATAAATATATATATATTCTGAAAAGAAAATGCTGTGCGACCAATGAAGACTTCTTCAAGTGATGCAAATGGCCACACACAGCTGTCGTTTTTTCACGGAAATTCTATTTTCTTGCACGTTCCGTATAATGACGTATCATCTTGTCAGTTGATTCTTGAATCATTGAAGTAACTCTTCGTTACTGAAAAGTTATAAATACAACAAAGAAATATAGGAAGAGGCTACATCTTGATCTGACATTCACATAACGTGACTGAAAACCATCAATGTCTGGTGGTGGCGTAAAAATATACTTGGGACGCTCTGCGTTAGTGATTACGACGCTTAGTACCTAGAATGAGTATCTGATGAAGGCTTTGTTGTCCTCACTGTGTTTTTAATATGTTTTAATTTTCAGTAGCTTTATATATATCATTAATAACAAGAAAATTAATATATATATTCAATTATAAATTTATTTCACCAGCTCATCAACTGACTCTTTAGATTTTTTTTTCAAGGAATAATTATGTGTACGTTTTTCCATTGTTTTTGTATATCGGTTTTTCTGTTTTCTAGTAAAGATAAATTCCAGGCAGTGCTCAACTTGGTTTCAAGGAGCAGTATTATATCATATCATTTAAGTCTGTAAATAAACTTAAAAAGAATAATCTATATAGTGAGCTCAATGCACGGCTAATTCATACGTATGAACATATATAAAAATCACATTCAGAGCAAAATACATGGTTAATAACAAGAAAATTAATATATATATATATATATATATATATATATATATATATACTCCACAATAAATTTATTTCACCAGCTCATTAACTGGCTCTTCAGATTGGGTTGATGAGCTCGTGAAATAAATTCATAAATGGAGTATATATATTAATTTTCTTGTTAATTTTTCTCTGCATGGAATTTTATGTATGTTTATATATATTAATTAGCTGTGCATTGGACACTCTATTTGGATTGTTTTTTTTAATAATATCTAAAAAAAAAAAAAGAACACACCTTACACAAGCAAACAACCCCTGATGATGGCCTATGAAGGGTCTGAAAGCGCTCGGGATAATTTTGGGAAATTCATCTACCAATTCCAAACTGAAACTAAGACACTAATCAGAAAACTTGAAAGGATCTTAAATAAATTATACAAAATTTGTCTTTATTATTTAATGAAACATGCCTAAATGAACGACTACAGCCAAACTACACACACACACACACACACACACACACACACACACACACACACACAGAAAGATAGAATAAATAATCCGCCGGTATATAAAATATGAAAATCCAAATTTTCAAAGTATGTTTTCTTTATATAAACATTGCCAATGTTTTGGTTTATCCGACCAACCTCAGCATAGTATAATTTTTGTCAAATGATTCATCCAAAAAGATATTTTTAAATAAAAAAAATGAAATAACTGTTTTTTTATATTGCGTTTTTAAAAAAATGTCGTCTTTTTTTTTGTTAGTTAGTTTGAATTTATAACAAAAATATTGAATGTAAGAATCATTAAGTTATAATTAATAAAGAATAATTTTAAACAAAGGATATTGTAACTATTTAGAATTAATTACCCCAAAATCGAGGAAATTAAAAGAATCCAGTATTTGTTTAATCGTATAATAATTAGAAATTATATATATATATATATATATATATATATATATTGTCACATTATGGTTTTAAACAGATATACATGGTACATTTCTCTAAGTCATAGCTACTATAAAGAGTTGAAACCTTACTGGGTACTTTATAGTAACAGTTGAATAACCTTCAATGACTCTTGGATTTTTCTAACAATTTACGAAAATGGACCAGGTGTTTTTATAATTAATTATATTTTTCTTTTCTGAATAATGATTTTGTAAAGTGTTACGGAGTTCGTGGACATTTGATGTTCTGTCACAAACTCTTGATCGATTTGTTAAAATCTGATCAATTTACCGATCAAATGTGAAATTTCGATAAAATTATATTTCCATCTGCTTACAAAGAACAATATTTTTAAAAACTTGATTATTTTGTGTTAAATTTAATTATTTCGCTGCACGTTCATTCGACAATGAGCGAGTTTTGCTAGTTAATTTAACTGCAAACTACATCAGCATGACTTTCGACTGACTTTAGATGTTACTAATGATGTTGACAGTGAAAAGAAAGTTTGACACAGAGCCATGAAAATGTACATGCTGTTCCATTGAATCGTCCGTTCTTAAGTTTCTTTACCTGCCTGAATTTTTGAGATGTGGCTTGCTGTGCAATATCTTGTGTTTGATTTTTCAGACTGTTGTCTTGATCTTTATTGTTGTTAGTTGTAGCACAATGTTTCTACCGCTGTATCCTCCGGTCTTCCTCAAGTGTCCCTTGTTTATATGGAAATGATTAAACCTGGGAAATCACTTTTAAAGTTTGACTTTTAATTTTCTTTTACCCTCCTCTCACAAAAAAAATTAGTAAATTCTTTTTTGATTAAAGAAAGAATAGGTAATTTTCTTTTTGGTTGAACTGAGAACGTCCCAGTAGATCCCCACCGACGAATTTATGTGAATCAAAAGTATTTTCGTTTTCTTCAAACATTTTCATAGACGTTTTCAATTACCCCGTCGTGGTTGGGCTTAAATCATGCTGATTGTACCCCCTGCAGAGGAGAAACACCCCATCCCAAAAAGGTGGAATCTTAGTTATGACACTAGACTACATCTAATTGTGAGGCTCCAGTTCTAGAAATCTCGGGATTGTTATACAAAGGACAACCTTCTTGGGGAAGGGGGATACAGTCAGCATATTCTTAGTCCCACCTGTAGGGCCCGAAATGTGAAATAAGCTTTCAAAAAAAGGACAATAGTATTCTTTCGAGAAAAAATTCCGAGAAAATTACTTTTTATTGACAAAACAAAAAAAAAGAAGAAAAACAAAAGATAAAGTAAAGAAAGGTTAAATATTTCAGAAACAGAAAAAAAAATGTAATGTTTGCCAATTAGATAAATAAATAAATATTTTGCTGGTATTTTTGTAATTGTCACCAACATTTTTCTTGTCATGACTTTTGCTTTGCCTCAGTCAAAGTTTACTTGAATTTTTTTTTCTAGGTTCTTTTTTTTTTTTTTTTTTTTGGTAAAATATTTTTCCGGACAACAACAAAAGGTCAGTGTGTTATATTAATGGGTTTTCTTTTACTTTTCTTTTATTTTTAGTTTCATCAATTATTTGTTTGTTTTTTAATACGTTTTCACTTTAGTTCACATATTTTTTTCATTAAATATTCAAATAAAGTCATATTTTTGCGTAGAAAAACAATATTATTAACTGGTTACAAACTTCAAAGCTTATTTGATATACATAACAAATGACTATCAAGAAAGGCTTTATATTATTACTTTTCTCATTTTTCACACCAGTTTAAATGATGGTTTTTCAGAAAAGACTGAGAGACGGCATGTCTCTTCAAATCTCCTAAATTCTTCGTAAGATCTTAACTGATTCAACGATATTAACGAAAATATTAAAGTGTGAATTGGAGACTACAAGACGAAGTTAGAGCGTCACAGATTTATTTGAAAAACTGACATTTGAAAGAACAAAGGGAAGATTCGAGTTTAAGTCTTTAAAGGTGTATGATCACTGTAGCGTTGAGAAGAATCTGTGTATATAAAAATAAATTGGTTGTTGGTGCGTTGAAAGTGACAAAATACTTTTTATAGGGAAAACAAAAAAGAAAAACATAAGAAAATATGAAGAAAGGTTAAATACTCTAAAAACTGAGAAAAAGCAATGTTCTCTTATTTTTGCTCAATTATAGCAAAAATAAATAAATAGATGAATAAATAAAAATTAATTTGCTGATATTAAATAACCAAATTATCTTGCAATTAAAAAGTGAAAAAGCAAAAAAAAAAAATGCACATTTATAAGTATAATTTTTCTTATATACACGTATATGTAATATATATATATATATATATATATATATATATATATATATATATATATATATATATATATATAGTGTAGGCACTCCCATCGGGAACAGTGGATGAGGATTCAGCAACTTCATCTGTCATATTCTTTTTCATGATGGACAAGATTCGTCTTACTGTGAGCCAAAAGATCACCATAATGCCACTGATTTCCCCTTTTTTTAGGAACAAAATGCTTGAATTTCATCCTTACACGTAATTGATTACGGTTTTCCAAGTTGTTTCCGCAGATGTTTTCATTTTAAGACACTATCTCGCACCATTAGTGTTGGTTGTCTGTTGGATTAGAGGATCAATTTACATCTCAAAATCCCAGTGAAATTCATGTTTCATTCTCTAGAATGGGTTCTGGTTTGACGAAATACCATTTTGGTAGTGTCTTTTTCCACTATCTTTTTCTTCCAGTTGTATTGTAATACTTGTCTGCTGCTTTTTTTTTTTTTTTGGTAATGTCATTCCAATATTTCCTCGTGTATTTTTCCTGCCTTTTTTTTCTGTTTTTTCTTGTCACAATTTATTTATTTGTTCTTCTAGCCTAATTTCCCATCCAGGTTTTGTACTTCTGTTTGGATTCCTTTGGAGGATACCAATTTTATTACTGAATAGTTTTGCTCCTGCATAAATTAGCTCGTTTAATCAGTGGTGTAGACTGTTGGGATATTGTTTAATATTTTATTTATCTTTTCGGTTTCTGCCTTGATTTTTTCCAGTCTTGATTCCTAAGGGATGTCGTCTTCTTTTCAATCACGATTGATTTTAACTTTATAGCTTTTCAGTCTTCTTGTGTTCACATTGATGATGTGGTACTGGGGTTTTTTTTTTTTTGGCGTTTTCGTTTTCTATATTTTGGTTTCCAATTCGTGTAGGGGGCATTTCTTGAGCATATTCTTCCCAACTTACCTGTCCAAATATTCTTAGTATCCCAAGGTCAGATAACAAGCCTTTTTTAAAAAATCATTCTGGCTTGATCAGAAAGTCTTTATCCTAGATTTCGATCATCCTTTTTCTATAACCTCTTTGAGTGGGATTGTTTTAAAATTATTATTATTATTATTATTATTATTATTATTATTATTATTATTATTATTATTATTTGCGAAAGCTGGAGCTTCAGGATTCATATTTTTTCTAAAGACTTTACTTCGTAAGTGTTCGTCGCAGTTGTACACTTACTTTTGGAAATATTGTCATGTTCCCATACAATCTGATGAGGAAATAGTGATTTGCAATTCAGATTATTTCAATTCCAGTCCATATCACCAACATGTTTTTTGGGCAGACACACTCTTTCATATCAACGTCTGAATCTATTAACTTGTTTCGTTAAAGTATCAGTGTCTTTGTAATTACAGTCCTTGAATATTTTCTCTTGAAATGCATAGACTGAGGCCAAACAAGTTGCCGAATAATAATTCCAATCAAAAAGTTAAATGAGTTTTTTTTCTTTTTGGTCCAAGTGTCAGCATTAAATAATCCCAGTTTTAAAGGAAGAGTTTAATTCCTGACCTGACCTAACCAATATCTTCATCTTTTTGGATATTATCACAATCGGCGAATTCTTTGGTCATTTTCATAAAAAAAACCTGTATTTATTCTTTGAGTTGTTCTGAATGTTTTTGTCTTTTTTTGTCATCTTTATAATTATATAAAGACGATATACCTTTATATAATTGCCATCTGAAATTCTGAAATGAGCCATTGTCAACATTGTTCGAGTGTCCTGAGTGTAATTCTAAACTGTTCCAATTTTGGAGATCTAGGGAGTTCCATTACTCCTAGATCCACTCTGACTCGGAGTGGTAGTACTTATGAGGTCCCATCTGTGAACCAAATAGATCTGTATAAAATCCTTCGTATTCAAAAGGAATTCGTATGCAAAAAACCTTGGGGAAGCAACTACACAAAGACGTAAACATAAAAATACAAAGATTCCCTTACCTCTAGGCATAAACTAACCCTAGACAGGTTGGTATATCATTAAAATCAATCAATCAATCAATCAATCAATCGAGTTTTCAAATTAGTTCTCTTCTCTGCGATTTTTATCCTTAAGTAATAGCCGATATAGTCATTCTAAGAGTTTTATTGACTTAATAATTGCTAATTCATTCATTTATCTTACCAGATTTTCTCTGATCCATTCTACAGTTTGTTCGACCAACAAGAAAAAAGAGACGTATCTTTTTTCTCAAAAAAATAATTGACTAATCTGACTAGCCCATTCCAGCCAACATGTGTAATACAAGCAGGTTTTTGATTGACTGATTGATTGATTTTAACGGCGTGTCAACACAGTTATGGTTATTTCATGCCAAGAAGTTAGGAAATCGCGTTCATTATACGTTCATATTTACATTTTTTGTGTAGTTGTTTCTTATGATATTTTTTTTATTTTTTGCACGCAGTCTAACAAAATAAGAATATTTTTTTTGAGTCGCAACTAATATATATTAGAAATGTGCAAAGTTTTCAGGTAAAAAAAAATTCATTCGTTCACTTATTACTTGATTTTTTTTATAGATAACATTTAATATATATATATATATATATATATATATATATATATATATATATATATATATGTGTGTGTGTGTGTGTGGTCGTTTTCTAAGCTAAGGGAAATGCTACACAATGCCCAAAATAGGGGTCAGCCATTTACTGTAGAATTCACCTGTAATAATCCGCAATCTAGTTTTGGAGCTCTAGGAAATTGTCTACCCAATTCATTATAATGTTAGGGTCCAATCTATTAGTCGAATAGATTGCAAATCAATAGTGTTAGATAGAAGGCGCCCCTGGTGGTGTAATGGTTAGCAAGCTCGACTAGCAAACCTACACGAGTGAGTTCGGGTCTCATTGGGTGCCCCTTTCATATGGCCTTGTGCCACATCTGAGCAAAAAGCTTAGTAAATTTCCAATAGTGTTAGATAGAAATAATTGATATCATATAACTATGTTGCTAATTATTTCTATAAATAATTGTTACTTTAATCTACGATTGTTTCGCCCGGATTATATCTACTTATTTGAAACAATATAATAAATATCGTCCAGTCTAACCTTTTTTTTTCTAGTCTAATCTTTGTTTAGTCTAATCTAATCTTTGCTTTGTCTAGTCTAACCTCTGCTTTGTCTACCCTAAATTTGCTTTGTATAGTCTAACCTTTGCTTTGTCTTGTCTACCTTTGATTTGTCTAGTCTAACCTTTGCTTTATCTAGTCTAACCTTTGCTTTGTCTAATCTAACCTTTGCTTTATTTAGTCTAACTTTTGCTTTGTCTACCCTAACCTTTGCTTTCTCTAGTCTAACCTTTCATTAGTCTACCCTAATCTCTGCTTAGTCTACCCTAACCTTTGCTTTGTCTAGTGTAACATTTGTTTTGTCTAATCTAACCTTTGCTTTGTCTAGTCTAACATTTGCTTCGTCCAGTCTAAACTTTTTTTGTCTAGTCTAACCTTTGCTTTATCTTGTTTAACCTTTGCTTTGTCTAGTCTAACTTTTGTTTTGTCTAGTCTAATCTTTGTTTAGTCTAACCTTTGCTTTGTCTAGTCTAACATTTGCTTTGTCTAGTCTAACATTTAGTTTGTCAAGTCTAACCTCTGCTTAGTCTACCCTAACCTTTACTTTGTCTAGTCTAACCTTTTCTTTTTCTAGTGTAACCTTTGCTTTGTCTACCCTAACCTTTGCTTTGTCTACCCTAACCTTTGCTTTGTCTAGTCTAAGCTTTGTTTTTTTCTACCTAACCTTTGCTTTGTCTAGTCTAGCCTTTGCTTTATCTAGTCTAATCTTTGCTTAGTCTAATCTAACCTTTGCTTTGTTTAGTCTAACCTTTTCTTCTTCCAGCCTAAGCTTTTTTTTTTGTCTAGTCTTTTGCTTTGTCTAGTCAAACCTTTGCTTTGTCTTATCTAACCTTTGCTTTGTCTAGACTAACCTTTGCTTTGTCTAGTCTAACCTTTGCTTTTTCTAGTTTAACCTTTGGTTTTTCTAGTCTGGCCTTTGCTTTGTCTACCGTAACCTTTGCTTTTTCTAGTCTAGCCTTTGCTCAGTCTACCCTAACCTTTGCTTTGTCTTATCTAAACTTTACTTTGTCTACCCTAACCTTTTCTTTGTTTAGTCTAACCTTTGCTTTGTCTAGTGTAGCCTTTACTTAGTCTAATCTAACCTTTTCTTAGTCTACCCTAACCTTTGCTTTGTCTAGTCTAACCTTTTTTTGTCTACCCTAACCTTTGCTTCGTTTAGTCTAAACTTGGCTTTGTCTAGTCTAGCCTTTACTTAGTCTAATCTAACCTTTGCTTAGTCTACCCTAACCTTTGCTTTGTCTTCACAGGTCTCGAATCGTTTCCATTGCCAACTCTTTCTAAGTGGTCACTTATTCAAGTACTGACCAGGTTCATTCCTGTCTAAATTCAGCAATCTAATAAAAAGCAGTGTTTTAAGACTAGATTAGAATTTGGCTAACCTTGGCTCATTCTGCAGCACAGACCTCAGATTGCTTAAAATACTTGTTGTTTCTTAGTTGTCACTGAACTAAGCAGACTCACTGTTACTTAATTTTAGAGCTCTGATTCATCTTTCTTTGATTAGGCTGGCACACAGACCTCAGATTGCTTATTATACTTGCTGTTTGTAGGTGTTCACCGATCTAAGTACTAAGCGAGGTCATTGTCAATGAACTTCGATGTTTCTGCGGGTCCTGCTTCTATAAGTCTAACTTCTTTAAGCGTAAGTTAAAGATTGCAGATTTTGCAATGAAACGATGGCGGTGATTTTTGCCTGGTCATTGACCCAGGCTATTGCCAAGCCCAGAAAATAGTGAGGAAAAGAATCTGCCCATTGAAAGAAAAAAAAAACAGAGGCTATAAAACGTGTCCTCTTTGCAGAAAACGTATTGTAGAATTTAGCTTGCTTCATTAATGGTTGTGTTTATTGGACGCCAGCAATGAAGAGTAATGTTTCCGTAATTTGATATTCCACCGCGAAGAACGGGGTTCAGTGCCCGAGGAAGACGTTCGTATATCATTCCGACATTATCTAATCGATCCTGAAAGACTAATTACTCGAAACTTTAGCATAATATCAAACCTAATTAAGCGGTTATCGATAAGCGTTGGGAAGCCTTATCAGGTAACTATAGTATCCAGTGGCTTTTTATTTAACTGATGAAAGCAAGATATCTGATTTGTCGAAACATTCTGATTAAAGCAGGTCATCTTTTAAATAAATTCAGAAACGTCAATAAATTGAAGCGCCAAAAAAGTAGAAACAACAAGCGAAAAACTTGTAGTTCCTTCCTTCGCCTAAATAACAGTGGCGACGTTATTTCATACAAATTAAAACTTCACACTTAGTTGCAATATCATTATTTTAAGATCAAATATTATTCAAAATCATTGTAAACATTATCTCAAACAAATTTATCTGAACAATAGATTGCGGTCGATACGGAACGGCGTTGTATTGGACAGTGCTTTATGTAATTTGCATATGAAGGAATGGGATAGATTTATAGTCATGCAACAAGAAGAAAGTAATAGGCTATAGAAAGGGAACATTGAACAACAGACTGAAAATAAAATAAAATAAAATAAAATAAGTTACTAAGTAACATCATAACACACGCACCTGCTAAAATAGTCGTTTTAAAAAAGCATCTCCCCAAACGGATAATTATCCGTTTTTAATCAAATGTTTCCTACTAAAGACGAAGTTTCTTGTAAAAGACATTTTGACTCGAAATTCTGGAGACAATTTTTTTAATTATTTTGTTGTCATACGTCAATTTCCTTTTACGTACACACACCCATATACGCACACACATGTACACAAACGCACACACATGTACACATGCATACACACACACGTACACACATATATATATATACACACGCACACACACACACACACACACGCGCATACACACATACATATATACACATACGCATATATACATGTAAACACGTGCCCATACGTTCAATGGTTTAGATAATTTTCTTAATTAAGGCAGTTGCCACATTTTCTCCATTTTTTAAAATGCAGTTCCATCGAGAAATACGTTTTGTTGATCTTTTTGTAAGACAGAATGAATAAGTGTTCATATGGATGGCTTACTTTTTGGTATTTTACAGACAGCACCGAATTGTAATTCTGGGAAAGTTTTTTTTTTTTAGTTTCTTCCTTTTTAGGAATACAGTTTTACGTATTCATCAAAATTCCTTTTTATTTTAAAGATAAAAAAATGACAACGGAAGATAAAATTCTTTTTACAACCGCAGACTGCGATTTTGGTTATTTAATGTAAAAGCTCTGATTAAATAAAAATGTTTGATTTGGTGAAAAATATTGGCCGTTTATTCTAATTTTTTTTTTTTTTTGATCGTTTTTTTATGCGTATATGTTAAATTTTTGGTACTGATATCGGTAAATGTTATAGATATTTCCCTTTGGTCGGAAATAATCCTTTCGATAATCAAATATTTCTTACGGACATTTCTTTTTTTCAATTGCAAAACATTTTTCTGTGTACAAATTTCTCAATACAAATCTTCAACCTTTTACTTCTCGCTTTTCTTTTTTTTTTGCATGAAATAAAAAAAAGTAAAGTTGGCGACTGTAGCCGAGGGCGACCAGAAGGCTCCCTTTTCAATAGCTATTACACTGAGATGTAGGGAAGGGCGCTACTCCTTTCCCTGAACTGCTCCACTTTACCCTTGATACGTACATTATATTGCTAGGTGTTAAGCAAGGAGGTATCAAGTACCATTTTTAAAGTCTTTGTTATGACGCGATCTGGGATTGAACCCAGGTCTCCCGAACCATTGGCGAATACTCTACCAACTAGGCATAAAACATGTCTCGAAAGACTCAAATAATTATTATTGTTTGTTTAATGACATATTAACCTTCGTGGGTTATTTAATGCCAAAGCCATCTTGTTGAAGGACAGTAGTGGTACTATTTAACCCATGGCTGTGGGGATAAGGGGTGCATATCTTTCCCAAGGGTATTAGTCCAAAAGTGAATGTAATAACAACTGGAATTCGAACTCGCTTCCGGCGATGTTGGTGTCCAGCGCGTTAGCCACTGGTATTACCTTTATTACACGTTGATCTCCATACATAAACCAATAGATTTTCAAAGTAATGTAAACAAAACAAACAAACTGACCATTTAACAGCATTAGTTTATGTTATAATATATCAAAATAGTTTCTTTTATTGTTTTATTTTTAGACAGAAATTTGTTATTGTTTCTTTCTTTAAAAAAATGGAAAAGGATACATCTAAATATTTTGATTTCTATTTTGAATATAGTTTTTGAAGTTCTAGTCAAAAAATGTTTTAGGCGACATCTAATAAATGCGACCTTAATATGCCAGACTCGACCTTGAATTAAAGGGGTGACTCCATATTTGTTTGAGATCACCTTAATGCTGGTACCCAGGGTATCTGAGTAATGATATTTTGTGTGTTCAGTAAGGGGCTCCAGAAAGATTCGACGAAAAACGGATTTCAGGAACAGCTCAGCTAAGTTTTAAATACTCCCTTGGTACTCGCACTCGACAGATTTAAACTCCATTGATCATGTATTTTAATTATATGCATGATCAATGGTGTTTACATCTATCGAGTACTAACCCCTCCACTATAAGCAGAATGTAGCTCGAGGTCATTTTTGAAATGGAGTACAGCTGGTTTAAATATAGATCTTTTCTTCTCCTACACTGCTGTATCAAGGTTAAAGAGCATTGATCATGCATGGGACATGCAGGCCTAACAAAATGCTCTTTATTCATACACTGGAGGGCTACTAAATGCACGGTTGCAACATAAACAACAAATTGGATGTTCTACATAACCATCTTGCTAACTTCCCCAAAACCTTTGTGAGATCAGCGATGAGCAAGGTGAACGATTCCGACAAAATTTGAAGCTCATAAGGTAACGGTATAAGTGTAAATCTGATGTAGATATAAAGACTGACTATTGTTGGAGCATAAAGAGAAATTGTAGACAGATTGAATAACACCCTCTCGACCAATGACCCTCGACACTTCTTTGTTAGTGCTTTGAGTGGGCCTACTAATCTGGAGAAAGCAGGGACGAGCCTCCTGAACACCCTATGGCTTCGATTAATCTCGTCAACTGTCTCACCTCCATTGGCTTGAGCATAGCCCTTATGACTTCTATTTTATCCATCTCAGGCTAATTCTCTCCTGTTTTATTACGAATTCCAAATAGTTAGTTTCTTATCGGAAGAACTGATATTTGGGCTAATTCCGTTTTCTCCTAAGCTTTCTCAATCTTTCGAACACCTATTGGCTTCTAAAATTTTTCTCCGGTGTCTTGGAGAAAACGAAATATCGTCGATATATGTCACTGCAAACTCTTCCATCTCACTCAACACAGTTAACGTCAATTGTGTGAAAATACTAGTCGCGTTGACAAATCCGAAAAGTATAGTCCTAAAATTGAAAAAATCTTCATGACAGGCAAAAATATCTTCTCTTGGTCTGCTTCATCCAAATCCACCTGACAATATCCCGACTTTAGATCCAGGATCAAGAAACAGGTAGTCTTTCGCAACATGGCTAGGATATTGTCTATCAGTGGGAAGTCAACTGCTAAAGGTTTCGTATGAGCATTCAGTTGACTAAAATCAACACAGAACCTATATCCACCATCCTCCTTTTCCTCCTACATAATAGGGAAACTCTTGGGCGATGAGGATTTTTTAAAAAATCCCTGCACTTAACATGTCCGATGCTGCCTCTTCCATCCTCTTATGTATTGGCGTCTTATGTGGACTTAGTGTAATTGGGAGGTGGTCGTCAGTTTCTATTTTCTTCTTTATAGTTTGGGTGTGCCCCAGTTCCCTATCTCTAGTCGCCACCACATATCGGTTGGCTTTCAATAGCTGCCCCAAATTGTAACTATATACTTCAGAGACCACAATGTCTTTTCATTTTATTTCTCCGCTCTTCTGCCTTTTTATTTTCCCATCTAACCTTACTCGGTTTATGCTCTTAATCAGTAGGGTAACCGAAAGATTCCCGTCATCCCGATCTCTCTACCATACGCTTGGGTGATTGCCAAATCCGGCCTCCGTAGATATTTTTCCTTATTAGGTAAACAAACACTCCTTTATTTATGCTTTTTTGGCTTGTTTCCTATTTTGACATCACAGGTGAGTTTTTTCTTTTCTGTTTTTGGGCATTTCTCTTCTCAGGTCCTGACCCCTGACTCTCTTCTTTTGGCCTCCATCTCAATCTTGGCATGGGCACCGGCAACAGAAATTATTCGTCATAGGTGTCGTCCCAGCCTCTTTCTTTCCATCATAGAAACATTGGGGTGAGGTACGGGTTTGACATCTCTCCTTTGGTAAACTATATTGGGAGTGTTCTGCCCAATTTGGCTAGGGCATCGTTTTTTGATGGGTCCTGACGCCACATTGTCAGCACCGTCTCAATGAACAGATGGCTGAAAAATAGCCTGCATTTCCGCATGTCCAGCCGCTTTTTACTTTGTCCAGTGATTTAATTTGGGCTACTCGATCTCTCACTTCTCTTTGGTTTCGCCCTTGGATATTCTGATTCCATGATCCCGAGGAGGAATTATTTCCCCAGAGGCCTTTTGTAGCCTCTTTTTGAAAAACCACCCCAGATACACAATTTCGCATAGGAAAAGCTATAAGCCTAAATTTTTACAATAACTATTTGTACACAATTTGACTTACAGTAACAATATACTTCTTATGAACAAAATAAATGAGAACAAACATTAATCAAACAATATTTCATTATTTTCCATAATATGTAAATATTTAAAACAATAAACAGTACACATTTGTTAAATACGATATCTTCATGGTTTTTAAGAAAAATCGAGGGTATACTGTAGCTCTAAAAATTGATGTGATACACACTGGGGTCATTTTTGGATTCAGAGGGCAAATGTTAATTTCAAAAAGTGTCAAATCTAAATCACCGAAAATTGTGTTGCCTATTGTGATTTTGTTAAACAGATCTATTTGACCCATAGCTTGGATACTAAAAAGTACTACACTCTGGATTAGAACTGACCTTCGGGATTCGTCGGTTATTATCATCGTACAGAAATCTGTATTTATACTACGAGTTGTTCTGAATATTTTTTTCGACTCTTTGTTGTCTTTATTGCTACATGATTGCCCATGTGGCCATCGGCCTTCCTCATTGAGTGAAATTCTGAAATAAACCATTATCAATATTGCTAGATTGTTCAAGTACCCTGGGCATGATACTAAACTGCATTTGATAGTGAGGCCTCGGTTCTGGAGATCAACGAAATGGGGAGTACCTCTTCATTGTTATCACTCACAAGTCCCCTCTGTCTCAGAGTGGTAGTATCTGTTAGGGTTCCATCTATTGGTCAAATAGATCTGTTTCAAAATCATTCGTATTCAACAGGACTGTGTGCCAAGAAAAACTCTTAAGAAACAACTATACAAAAATATAAATATAAACGTACAATAAACACAATAAACGTACAATAACCTCACTGTATAAAATAACCCCAGAAGGGTAGACATGCCATTAAAACCTATCAATCAAAAGAAGAGATTCAAATGCACTTGGATCATTTGAAAATTCGTTGGAACATCTTGATGAATACCAAGTGGAGTACTTTGAAGAAAATTAACGTTTCACTGATGGTTTTTATTTGCCTCGCTAAACACACCTTCCGGTTCAGTATGTTTTAAAATACACATCATACGTGATTTTTATAGTAGCAAGTGTAATTTCAAACATGAATACAAATAGGCTTACGGATATTGTAGAATAAATTCAAATAGGCTAAAGAATCGATAGAAATATCAAGCATGTAAATAAGGAAAAAGAATATCAATGATGTTCGTGCGAAGAATCCCAAAAGATTTACATGCTTTTCCAAATTGTCTTATTTGAAAATCGAGGGAGATAGATGGCGTTTTGTGCGTTTGTCTTGGGTGTAAACTGTTGCGAACAATGGCAAGTCTCGGTGGGTGTTCTAAGAATCTAGTTGCATACTGAACTTGGCGTTATCGGTGAAAAATCTTCACAAAGAAACAAGATGACCTTGCATTGTGAAATACATCAAAACTTCGTGTAACGACCGTGGATATTCTTCTGTTGTTGAGACTGGAAGCTCTCTCTTTTATTTTCGTCTATTGGTCAGCTGTTGTCAAGACACACAAAGGGGAACATGTCTCAAGGAGAAACTGCAATGTGCAGGAGGAGGATGTGACCCTTGTCAGTATGGGCAACTAAAAAGCCAAAACGACACAGTTATCTTGAAGCACAACAGTTTGGGTCCTTAACCGCTTTCTTGGGGTCAATGTGACTCATGGGAATCGAGCCAATGATATTGAGTCATAGAATAGTAGATCTTTGTAAAATCTAAATTTAAATAGAATTTCGTCTCGTTACGTAAAAAATTCGAAAACAATTGAAGCAATTATTTAGAAAATACAAACAATAAATTTTTAGAAACAATTATATTCTATTAATAAGAAGATTATGATTATTAAGAATGTTTTTCAAATTAATTCTTATTTATAAATGAATAAAAATAAGAGAAGGGTAGTTTTTTTTTCTCTCTTCTCTTTTAGCCAATTTATTTTCCAACATTAATGTACTATTTACTTGTTTTACTCTTAATTTGATTTCTTAAAGAGAAGAAACAAATTTGTTGTGGTGGTTGTAAGATGTTGACATTTTCTTCGTTTAGATTTCAAAAAGTATCCATAATTCTGCTCCCGGTTACCGAATTGACTCGAAAATAATTTCATATTAATCACCGGACAAATATAATGGTCCTTTATCATAGAAAGGTTTATTCTAGAATGTCCTGTTTCCCCAATAATTTGTTTACAAACAAACGTGGATGTTTAATATTATTGCATAATTGATATTTCATCGTCATGTGCTGAACTTGGCTTAGTTTGGAACAACACCAGCATTTTTGGACATAATATTGTTATTGACTAATTTTAGCTGAGTTGTGGATAGATGCCGGATGTTTTAGGCACCCAGTGAAACTGAAATTCACAAGTAATGGTTTGCTGGTCCAAGGTGTTAACCATTGGGCAAGCAAACACAAGTATTCTCTGTTGAAATTGGAACTCGGCTAAAACAATTTTTCTCGGTTGATAACAAATGAATGACTCTGATCGAAGAAAGGATAGCATTTCTTTTGTAATGGTTTCTTGATGTTTCCAAACAGAAACGTCATTGTGAACAACAGGTATGCAGTGTAATGATCTGAAAATGACCCCAATGTCGTCGGATGATTCCATTCCGTAACTTACATTTGTTTTTATATCCTCTTTGGTAAAATTCCAATACTTTATGAACACTAATATATATATATATATATATATATGTGTGTGTGTGTGTGTGTGTGTGTGTGTGTGTGTGTGTGTGTGTGTGTGTATTTACCAATCCCTCAACCCGGGCAGGGTTAATTTTCTAATTTTAACAGGCTTGGATTCAAAGTGTTCATTCTCCTAGACTGGCCGCCAAACCAAGGCTGAAGCACTCAGTCTGTCCTACAATTTACAAATGGAGGGACAATAAGAGGATTCATTCCTTTTCCAAGGGTATTTGTGCTTTATGAAATGCAATCAGCTTCGTCTCGGATTTGAACTCGTGTTGCCGTGTCCATTTCCAACGCCGATAACCATTACACTACGGTCACCTCTTGGGCGCCCGACTGAAAAAGATTGGGAATCTCTGACTGTGAGTAATACTAACAAGCTATCTGGTCTTACTATTGTTGATCCAAATGTGATTACGGTTTTGCCGTTGATATCGAAAACAAAGCAAATACCAGTCCATGATTTACAGCTTTTCCCTATTTACATAAACGGTGTTTAGTGATAGATGGACTTTGTCATCTCAAAGCCAAACTGAACAAATAACAAACTCTGGTTCCGTCTCCTACCAAACTGACCGTTCCCTGGGGGTTCCACAACAAGGGAAGTCCTGCAACCAAACACAGTTCACTAATTATATTGACTTATGTATTTTCAGTAATGTCTGCTTGTCCCACAACCCAAATTAAAGACCTTTTTCAATTAAGAAAAGGGATTTGAAGAAATGTAAGAAGTATTTGAATGAACTACAATTAAAGAATCTGAACATTAATCGAAGTTTGACATCTAAACGTTAAATCTGATATTATTCTTTGTTCAGATAGCTCAAAACCCGAGTCGACTGAAATAAAATCATAGAGACAATAAATAAGTTTCCAAACTTGTGTTTTATTTTCTTTAATACGAAATCTCTCGATCCTGTAATAAAGGGCCTTGCAATCGACGGCTTAGACAATGATAGGATTTTGTTGATACTGATGAATGAAATTCTCTATTCATCCCAACCGTTGATTGCTTAACTTGTTCTTGTTTTACTATGGATGAATATTTATGGAAACATTCTTTATTTAAATGATGTTAAAATACCATTCTTTCTAATTGATTTTGGTTTATTTGTTGCAAAAAAATGTTGATGGGTACAACATCGGGTATTTTTATGCCAATATTGATATCTTAGGGTGGGGTCTGGGAATTTGAATTTGCGAGACGGAGTGTTCATCAATGATCCGGGAGACCTGGGTTCAATCCCAGGTCGAGTCATACCAAAGACTTAAAACTAGTACTCGATGCCTCCTTGCTTAAAAAAGCGTTATAAGGAATGGAACAAGGGTAAGTGGAGCAATCTAGAGAAAGAAGTAGCGCCCTCCCCTACACCTCGGTGTAGCAGCTATTGAAAAGGGTGTCTTTGAGTCGCCCTCGACCACGGTCGGTCAACTTACATTTATTTAAAGAAAAAAAAGAACATCTTATTTAAATTCAAAAGAAAAGAGATTTTTTAAATGAATACACAATAAAAATTCTGGATGATTGTTAAGAATATACCCAGTTTATATATATGTATATATGTAGCATATTCGGGCTGTTGCAATTTTATTTTTCGTCACTGTGTATATATTCTGACACGTGATGCAGGTTTGGTTTGGTTTCTTTGTTTAATGGCATATCAACCTTCGTGGGTTATTTAATGCCAAAGCCATTCTTCTAGAAGAACAGTTGTGGTACTATTTAATCCATAGCTAGCAGGATAAGAGGGGTTCATACCTTTCTCAAGGATATTTGTCCGAAAGTGAACGTAATAGCCGTGATGAAGTGAATATTGGAACTGACGTAAACTTGTAAAGTAAGAGATGGAGCTGTTAACAGTAATATAAAGTTTTTAGTTTTATTAATCAAGTACACCAGTTTCTGAGTTGAATCTTATTTCATCCTTGTATTTTTGTATAATAATTATATAGAATTTTCCATAAATAAAGTAGCATTCAATATGATAACTGGTGTATTAGATTGCTTTCAGTATTTGTAATCTTGATTATAAAGTTTAATATGACTATGGTAAAAAGCACTCGGCGAGAAAATTCTGTAGAATTTCTATCTAAAATTAAACGAAATTTAAGAAATTTTGTGAGATGACTTGAAAAAAATCAAGAAAGAAATGATAAAAAGAACTTTATACTTAACATTATTTGATGCATACATCTAAAGACTGTCTTCTTCTTCTTCTTCTTCTTCTTCTTCTTCTTCTTCTTCTTCTTCTTCTTCTTCTTCTTCTTCTTCTTCTTCTTCTTCTTCTTTATTCAGTTTATTATTTACCATCTCTCTTTCCTTCTCTTTTCCTTCTTCTTTTCCATTGAATCACCTGCTTTTCTTTCTTGTTTCCCTTTTTCTCTTCCCCACTTCTTCTTCTTCTTCTTCTTCTTCTTCTTCTTCTTCTTCTTCTTCTTCTTCTTCTTTATTCAGTTTATTATTTACCATCTCTCTTTCCTTCTCTTTTCCTTCTTCTTTTCCATTGAATCACCTGCTTTTCTTTCTTGTTTCCCTTTTTCTCTTCCCCACTTCTTCTTCTTCTTTTTCTTCTTCTTCTTCTTCTTCTTCTTCTTCTTCTTCTTCTTCTTCTTCTTCTTTATTCAGTTTATTATTTACCATCTCTCTTTCCTTCTCTTTTCCTTCTTCTTTTCCATTGAATCACCTGCTTTTCTTTCTTGTTTCCCTTTTTCTCTTCCCCACTTCTTCTTCTTCTTCTTCTTCTTCTTCTTCTTCTTCTTCTTCTTCTTCTTCTTCTTCTCATATTTTTACCTATTGATTGAAATGTCAATGTAAAAGAGGCGACGCAAGAAGCCCTTTAGAAACCGGACATTTTCACGGAGTATTTATTAAAATATAAACCAATATTTCTTCTCCTGAGGCAAATTCTGTTTTTTTAATCTTTTTTATGCGCTTTATTATTCAGGGTTTTAATTTGAAGAGATAAACACTCACAGATATACATATACACAGACATACACACACAAACACGGTAGAAAATGGAAGTACGATATTTAATGTTCAGTTAAAATGATATTTTTCTTTGGCTGAAAAAAAGTAATTATTTAATATTTAAAAAATGGAATGCTCAACAATGAATTATAGTTTATTTTTTTAAACATAAAACTTTAAATTATGGAATAATTCTTATATAAAGCTTTTTTTGTCGGAAAAAGAAGATTACGTTTCTTAAAGGCAACTTTTAGCGGGCACATGTTTCCGTGTATATAAGTATAGAAGGTGTATCTCTTAAGTAAGGAGACTGATTGGGTAAAAAATGTTATTAATCAATATCATAAGAAATCCACTTTATCTCCTTCAAACTATTTCCTTTGATGAAGAAATTCGTTCCTCTCTTGAAGGCGGTATTGAATGTCTTTAACTGACATTTTCATTCAGCTTCAGTCTGTCCGTCAACACCAGTTGCATGTTTTCGATATTTCCGAAACAGTGATGTAAGTTTTGATATGTGCTAAACAGGAAATAGTTCTCACAGCTCAAATCAAGGAAGTCAGGAATATCCTCTTGGATACACCAGTTCTCAGGTTGAATGCCACTTTATTTATTGTAGATTTTATAGGATTCTTATTTTTTTTAAAAATGCAAAGGATAAAAACACATTGAACTTGGAAACTGCCGTACAAGATAAAAATCATTAAAACCTTTATACTACTATTAATTGTAAACACCGGCTTCGTTCTTTGTTACACAAGTAAACCTCAGTTCCAACATCCGCTGTACCATGCACACGTGATGATCTAAATTTTAAAATACTAACGTCTCAAAACGCTATAGAAAAACTACAAAATATTTAAAACCTTTCTGAACAAAAAGCATCTCAGATATTTTTAAAAGTTTTTTTCTCAATTTTAAACAAAAAAAACAGCATTTTATTAATAAGCTTT